>BQNB010089815.1:4184-27311 GCA_026074375.1 Tanacetum coccineum
AATAAACCAAGATTCTAGGTTTTTATTTATTCTTTATGGCAAGAATTGAATATTATTGCCATAATTTTCAGTCAAAACAATAAATAAAAGTTTTCTCATGCGGATCTAGCGTGTTTTATAAGTGTGTAACCCATAACACCAAACGAGGTTGACTCGTGATGCCATTGTTGGGATTTTACAACTAGTAAACCATGTTTACTACAAGTACGCAACTGATGGATCTAGTTTGATATCAAAGATTAACACACAAATAAGGTAAGAAAAACTAACCGTTATGTTTAATGACAAAAGTCAATAAACGAGAATCTTGATCTTGAGAACTTAGTGATTAAGTTATCACCTCTACGGTTGCTCACACAACACGTCAAACAAGTACGTTAAGATGCTAGTCATTACTTCACGTCTCTCAGACACCAAGTGCTATCTTCTCTTGTTGCTAGTACTGAAAACCATTACCTCCCTTGTATCTTGAACCGAAAATCAGGAAACCCTAATTAGGGTTTGAACCGAAAATCGGTTGACGAAGAAAACCAAGAACCGAAACCCCAATTTGGGTTCTTGTCATTGTTAAACAAGGTGGGCAGCAAACTAAAAACCCTTAGATGAGGTTTTGTTGTTTTCGAACAAGGAGAACAAGAAAACCAAAAAACCCTTTTAGGGTTTAACCGATTTCGGTGGAGAAGGAGTAGAACCGAAAAACCCTTTTAGGGTTTAGGTTTGATCGAACTAGCGGAGATCAAAAACTGCATCAAAAAACCTTTATAGTTTTCTATCGAAATCGGTTGAGCAAGAAAGGAACCAAAAACCCTTTTAGGGTTTTATGTTCAATCGATTTTGGGAGGAGAGGAAAACCGAAAATATATTTAGGTTTTTAGGGTTTATATCGTATTAATTGTGAGCTAGGATATGGGTGTTTATATAGACACTCAATAATGGAAACATCTAACAACACTCTCATTTGTTTTTAAAACTAGAAATACATGAGATGAAGTTTCAAGAACACTCTCAGTGTAATGGTTATGTATTACTTTCCATTATCATCCCATTGTTACAAATACCGTTAAACTATGGATATGGATCCTAACTCATTCCATATAGTTTAACTATTTAGATTCTCGTTATCGAAGTTAATTCAGATATACCAAATGTAATTAAGAATCATCTTAAATTACCCCTTGGGTATGGGCATACAATTATCTGATTAATTTTGGAGAGGGCCCATGGTCTCATTCTGCACATATCAAGTGGAGGAACAAATTCTTTATTGATTACAAGTGTTGTGGATGCTGCTTCACATCACTTCCAAAAATAACCTTTATAACTACTATTTTCAGGTTAGTGTTTGACTTATAATCAAAAAGTGATATCCACACATGCAGAACTTGTTTGCATCTCAAGTCTAAGGATGACTTATTTAAGCATTTTTGATATCTTGCTCATGACAAGGATCCAAAAGTAAATATTCGAAGGTTGGGGCGTCTAATATGCATCCCTTGTGAATAACATATGAGTTTGGTGCGAACCATCCATGTATTCAAATAATACAACCAACACTCATATTTGCCTTAATGTAACAATATTCCCATATTGTTACCCGACAATATACATATTTAGAATGATAAAATCATCCAAGGATTAAACATGCAAATATAGGACAACAATTAGTATATGTATGAAAAACAAATACCACGTATCTTTATTCATCAGAAAGTAAAAATTGTCTTACAATCCTAATTATTATCCAAATACTAATAAAACAGATATGCATAAGACTAATTAGTAAGTTGAAATCTAATGTTTCCAACATTCTCAACTCTTTCTTTACAAGAAAGCTAAATAGTCATATGAGTAAACTTTCTGAATACTTGTTTCAAATTCACAAATTGTGAAGGATTTGAATGATATGATAAGTGTCGTATTGTACATTTGCATACTATAGCAAGTATCATAGTATGGAGATGTCGTAATACCTTTTATAGGGTATTTGAAGTCAACGACATACTGATAGTCATCTTTACAGTTTCCTAAAATATAAAGTATTCTTATTCTTTAATGTGTAATGCAACAATGCTCTTAGCTGAGCATATCTAGTTAACAGATTTATCATAAATGATAAAATCCTACTTTAACTAGGGTTGGTTATCCTCTAGCATCAATGTATACAAACATCGCTATGCCTTATAATTCGTAAACGTTTGTTTTAATAGTCTTCTAAACACTCTCAGTCAAATACTGTTGTTGTTAGCTCATCTTGCTTCTTGTGCAAAAGTAATAACCAGTCTCATACACAATATAATATATATATGATGAATCCTTTTGAGAACTTTTCTATATGATGAACTAAAGAAAGACATATCTATCAACACCAACAAATGGCTTCTACCAACTTAAGACCTTTAACAACCATATTCAACTCCACCAATATTCCTGTATTAGCGCACCGCGCACCAATTTAAACTCAAGACCAATTTCACAACATCGAATTGGCGCTAAAAATGAAAATTAAATCAACCCAACACAACAAAGCTCCCGCAGCTCACATGAAAATGACCACTAAGTTTTCAGATTTAATTTCTTAAAATCTTTTTCAGGTATGATTTTTGGTTGAGGATGAAAGTGTTTGGGATCTAACAAACATATAACTCGTATACTACGAGTAACATAGTGTAATATGTCTCATTGGGATCTTGTTTGATATTTATAGATTAACACGTAAATAAACACATAATTACTAACCTCTTAGTTTTATCACTTGAATTACTAAGAAAAGTGATTCTTGATCTTGATCTTGATCTTAATCTTGAACAAAACCCTTTAGTGATTAAAGTAAATCACCTCTATTGTTAGTCACACAACACGTCGCGATAGAACCCTTCAATGCTAGTTCTATTATCACGAAACACAAAACAAAACACAATGTTCTTTGTGTTCTTAATTTTGGTTGATCAAACCCTTGTGGTTTGATGTTGCCGATCGTAAATATTAAAGAGGAAAGGAGGGAGTTTTTTTTTGAGTTTTAGGGTTTTCGAGCAATGAAAAAAATGAACCAATGGTTCATTATATATGCTAAGTTGCTTGGAGTCCAAGTCTCCTCAACTTTGGCCAAAACCACAAACACCTCCCTTGTACTTCTTGTTCGACCGACCATAGGCCTTAACTTGGCTTATATGGTTCTTTTTTGGCTTATTTATCAAATAAGTAGTCTGTTACAACTTATTTATAAAAGCCTACAAGTTATATAATGCGTCTAACGGTATAACTAACGACCATTAATCATTTCGTGAACTATAAAATGTTCCCTCAGTGTATATGTGTGTGTCCCAGATACGCTCACGTATTTCTAGCCGTATAATTACGGATTATAACTTGAGTATTCCCAAAAGAAAGATTGGTTGGATTATCAATGGAAAAGTGAAAGATTGAAGTTGAAGAAGTTGAAGGAAGTATGAATTCGGAAAGGGTATTATTTGGTTTTACAGAGTGAAATATAAAAGATAAATTATTATTTCGATGGTAGTTGATTTTAGTCAAACGCGTTAAAGCCTCATAAATGTTTGGTGCGCTTACGCCATAATTAGCGCCTCACAATATTTTTTCAATTTGTTTTGGGTATCATTGGGAACGTGTAAGGCGGTGGATGGTGGAATAACATTTGACGCGCTAGTGTCATACCTAGTAGGGGTGTTAAAAAAATCCAAGAAACTGACGAACCGAGCCGAACAGCTCAAACCAAAACCGAAAAACCCCGAAACCGAAGAAATCAAAACCGAAAAACCAAAACCGAAAAAACCCGCTTATCACGGTTCGGTTTTGGTTTTTATTTTTAGATATCCGCGGTTAACCGAACCGAACCGTGCATGAAGTACATGAAGTTTTTTTTAACTAAATATTTAAATAATTGTCCAACTATTAATATTGTTGCAATACTTTTATTGAACATCGACTTTTTTGCTCATAATATAAATATTCTAAACATCTATGTGTGAAAACTTATTAATGTGATCATAATCTATAAACTTTGAATAATTTATTTTTGTTATATGTTGTGTATGAATAGTTGAATGCAGTCATTGTATCAGAATAACTTTTATTTGGCTTTTATCTATTTAGTGTCATTTAATTTTCTCAAAATGACATTTTATGTTATAGACCATGTTATTGTTTATACGGTTAAACTCGATTAAACGTCTAAAATGGTTAACCGCGGGTAACCGCTCACTTCGGGTAACCGCATGTCCGGTTACCCGCCTAGCACGGTTTGGTTTCACGTAGTAAAATTAATTACCCGCTCCGCGATAGATAGTTGAAATCTTCTAACTAACCGAACCGAACCGCCCCGTGAACATCCCAAATACCTAGCGAGCCATATTGTTGACAAATGTAAAGGGTTATATTTTGGGTAGAAAATGTTAAAGATAAGTGGTATATGTCCATATTTGTATTTTTTTTATACTTTAAGCTTTGATGTAAACAAACAAATAATATTGCAAACATAATAAATTTCAATAATAATGAAGTGTCTTCACAAAAATCATTCACATTTTATACAAACAATGCTAATTTAAGTTAGAGTAAAGTGCAAAATACATCCATATGGTTTGTCAAAAGTTGATCTCACATCCCTGACCCAAACTTCGTCTAAAAACCATTACTCCGTTAGTAAAAGTGAGTCACCATACATCACTAAGGACGAACGGTGCAAATATTTTGTCTGTTAAAGGGGAAAAAGTGTTGGTCACGTGAGGATGTAAGACGGACTTTTGGCAAACCACATGGATGTAATTTTGCCTTACTTTTTCCCCTTTAACCGACAAAACATTTGCACCGTTCGTCCTCAGGGATGTACGTTGACTCACTTTTCCTAGCGGAGGGGTGATTTTTGGACGAAGTTTTGGCCAAGGACTGTAATATTATGACATGTTATTAGTGTCATAATCATCCCATATTGAATTGTAGGTTACATGTACCTAAATGTATAGTCATTATGTAATCAAACCAATTCAATATAATTATGAGTGCTCTTAATGGTACTTAAAGTATTGACCGTTTTATTCGTTAGTATTGATGAACATACTAACTCTTAAGCCTATATATATGCCTAGTCCTCTCTCTACCCAAAAACACACAACAAGTAGAATTATAGCTTTTCATCAAGCTCTCTACACTTAAGTGGGTTAAGGGAGAGAAACTAGTCGTGTTCAAGTGTTTTTCATATCATGTCAACATCTACTACGGCTTCGGGTATGTTGTACTTTTTCATCTTATATATGTGGTTATTATCTTATTCTAAGATCCCAATGGCTTAATAGTTTAATGTGTTCATCATGAATATTTGATGCTAATGTCTACACATATAATTGCTTACATGTGATAAAGAAAAGATAGTGTGTAAACTAAAGAAATCAATATATGGACTTAAACAAGCTTCTAAAAAATGGTATATTAAGTTCAATGATACCGTTACATCTTTCGGTTTTGATAAAAAATCATCGTTGATCGATGTATATATCACAAGATTAGTGGGAGCATGTTTATATTTTTGGTTATGTATGTTGATGATCTTTTACTTGCGACTAATGACTTTGGTTTATTGCACAAGACTAAAGGATATCTCTCTAAGAATTTTGAAATGAAAGATATGGGTGAGGCATCTTAGGTGACTGGAATTTCAATATTCTTAGAAAGATATCCTTTAGTCTTGTGCAATAAACCAAAGTCATTAGTCGCAAGTAAAATATCATCAACATACATAACCAAAAATATAAACATGCTCCCACTGATCTTGCGATGTATACATCGATCAACGATGATTTTTTTTTTCAAAACCGAAAGATGTAACGATATCATTAAACTTAATATACCATTTTTTAGAAGCTTGTTTAAGTCCATATATTGATTTCTTTAGTTTACACACCATCTTTTCTTTACCATCAATGAAAAACCTTTCAGGTTGTTCCATATAAACTTCTTCTTCAATATTTCCATTCAGAAAGGCGGTTTTGACATCCATTTGATGTAGCTCTAAGTCAAAATGAGCCACTAATGCCAAGTTACATATTTGATCCAAGTTACATATTAACTTATCTTGAAGGTACTTTGGATTTTGACTTGGCGCTGTTGTAGGATAGCTGACTTTACTGATGCTAGTTAGGAGGCTAATAAATCACACCATAAGGCATGGACAAGGTGTAACAGACTCTGCTTGAACTTTATGCGGACGACAATTGGCAACAACATTAAGTCTACTCTTCCTGGCATTGAAAATCAAAATGCCAAAGATTTTCTTAAGCTTGTAGAAGAGAAGTTTCGTTATGCTAATAAGGCACTAGCAAGGACACTTATGGCTGAACTCACCACCATGAAACTTGATGGTTTAAAAAGTATGTAGCAACATGTCCTTGACATGACCAATCCCGTAGCAAGACTTAAGACACTGAGTATGAATGTGGATGACTCTTTCTTAGTGTAATTCATTATGAATTCACTTCCTCTTAAATATGGACCGTTTCACATCAATTATAACACATTAAAGGATAAGTGGAATATTGATGAACTGTCCAGTAAGCTTCTTTAAGAGGAAGCAAGACTAAAGAAACAAAGAGTTCACTCCCTTAACTTGGTGAATCAAGGAGTTGACAAGAAGCTCAAACCAAAAGCCTAGAACCTTAAGAAGAAACAACATGCTACAACCTCAAAGGTTGCTAATGGTGAAAAGAAGGAACAACAAATGCAATTTTTGCAGGAAAGATCGACATTTTCAAAAGGATTGTCCTAAGCGTAAGGCTTGGTTCGAAAAGAAAGGTATACATTATGTTTCTGTATGCTTTGAATCAAACTTATCTAGAGTTCCTAATAATACTTGGTGTTTTGATTTTGGTGCTACTACTCATGTTTCCAATATTATGAAGGGATTCCTTACAATCCGAACCATAAGCCGAACTAATAACTTTCTCTTTATGGGGAACCGAATGAAGGCCCCGATTGAAGGTGTAGGGACTTCATTTAGATATAATGAATACTCTCTATGTACCTTCAATTTCTAGAAATTTAATTTCTATTCCGAGATTTGATGTTAGTGGATACACTTTTGGTGGTGGAAATGGTCATTTTAGTTTATATAAGAATAAATCCTTTATTAGTTATGGTATTCTTATTGATAATTTATATAAATTAAAACTTGATGATGTTTTTCTGAATCTCTATTTACTGTTGAACATAATGTTGGAATGAAACGTAGTATGGTGAATGAAAGTTCTGCTTTCTTGTGGCATAAATGCTTGGGTCATATATCCAAAGAAAGATTACAAAGATTGGTGAAGAATGAGATTCTACCAAATCTAGACTTCACTGATTTTGGCTTATGTGTAGAATGCATTAAGGCTAAGCAAACCAAACATAGCAAGAAAGGTGCCACAAGAAGCAGTGATCTCCTTAAAATTATACACACTAATGATTGTGGACCATTTGATACTCCATCTTTCACTAGAGAATGTAATATTATGATATGTTATTACCATTCAACCACTTTGACCACGAGCAGACAACGAGGGTGTTCCAGAACACTATGCAACCAAGATACACTCATGTAAGTCGTTCTACTCTCAAACGTGATGCAATGAAATTATGGGTAGCGGCTAAACAAGCAACAATTGATGGTTTTGCTAACTTAAATAATAAGGTCAACCTAACAACGGACATATGGCCCGCTCCTCATAATTTGCCCGGTTCTTACATGTGTGTTACCGCACATTGGATTGAACCTAGTACTTGGCAAATGATGAAGCGGGTCATTTCGTTCGAAGAGTTTTCGTCTGCTCACTCGGGTACAAACTTGAAGTATATGTTGGAAAAAGTCTTTGTCATGTATGGTTTGAAAGAAAAAATTATGTCAATTACTTTGGACAATGCTAGCAATAACACAAGCGCCATGGATAAACTAAAATTAAAATACGACCCACCAATGGGGGGTAGGTTTTATCACAGTCGTTGTGTTGCACACATCATTAACTTGGTTGTGCAAGCTGGTTTAAAGGTCCCCATAATTAATCAAATGAAAGAGTCTTTCAAACAAATGTTAAAAGATGTTTTCAAATCTGGTGATAAAATCCGAAAACGCTATATTAAAGTCTGTAAGAAAATGGTAAAGTTAGTGGGAGTGTTGAAAATCAAGTTGTGGATATTAATGAAATAAGGGATGATGATCTATCACCCATGAATGTTCATAAATCCACAACTACACCAGATGTTGTTCATGTATTTCAAAATCAAGAACACTATTTGAATAATGAACAAACACCCCATGAAGAAAATAACTTACCAACTCAAACAAGTAAACCAGTTAGAATAGCATTAAACAAACCTACAAGGTTTAGAAAGTCAGCTATTCCTGATGATTGTATAGTTTACTTGTAAGAGACGGATTTGGATATTGTCGTTGATAATGATCTTGTACCTTTTTCACAATCCATAAAAGGTGATAAGTCTGAAATGTGAATTGACGCTATGAAAGAAGAGTTGAAATCAATGGCTCAAAATAAAGTCTAGGATCTTGTAAACTTGCAGAAGGTTCTAAACGAGTTGGTCTTTAAGACCAAACACGATTCTAAAGGCAATGTTGAAAGATATAAAGCTAGACTTGTAGCCAAAGGTTATACTCAGAAAAATGGTGTTGATTACAATGAGACTTTTTCTCAAAGAAGGATACATTGAGGATAATATTGGCATTAGTGGCTCATTTTGACTTAGAGTTACATCAAATGGATATGAAAACCGCCTTTTTGAATGGAAATATTGAGAAAGAAGTTTACATGGAACAATCTGAAGGGTTTTTCATTGATGATTAACGGAAAAGATGGTGTAGATAATGAAATCTATATATGACTTAAACATGCCTTAGAAGATATGGTATATTAAGTTCAATGATACCATTACATCTTTCGGTTTTGAAAAAAAAATCATCGTTGATCGATGTATATACCGCAAGATCAGTGAGAGTAAGTTTATATTTTTGGTTATGTATGTTGATGATATTTTACTTGCGACTAATAACTTTGATTTATTGCACAAGACTAAAGGATATCTCTCTAAGAATTTTGAAATGAAAGATATGGGCGAGACATCTTATGTGACTGGAATTTCTATATTTCGTGACGTATCTAAAGGTCTATTAGGACTGTCTTAGAAAGCCTATATCGATAAATTCTTGAGAGATTCATCTATCATGGAAGCAGAACTTATGGCTTGTTACGAGGCTACTATTCATGCATTATGGTTGCTGATCTTTTATTTTGCGGTTGGTGGGGTGTAGACGCATGTAAGCAAGCCGCTGAAATATTTTATTGTTGTTTTAAGGCTGAACCAAGTGTTGCTTTTTTAAAAACAATAAGTACTCTCTAAAGGTGCAAAACACAAAGGATATTAAAGTATCTTTATCGTGAAGAGGATAATTCTCAGAAACAGAGAGTGTAATCTCGAACATATTAGTACGGATCTAATGTATTTGGTGATCCTCTTACCAGGGTTTACTCCAAAGGATATATATTACGCTAAACCTTGTGCCTTTTTTTATTTATTATTATTATTATTCTAGGTTGGGTCTTGGTTGTATTGATCAACTAATTATGATGTTTAAACACTCTTGTAGCTCAATAAACATGATTAAGCTTTTATTTTTATTCAAATATGTGAAGATGCATTTAATGTTTGGAATTATAAGAAAATTTTATGTATCATCATAACAGTATGTGGACTGTGGTGTATTCATATGTAAATTTATGAATTCGCATGATGAGTTCATAATGTTGTGATATATGGAAGGGAGTATACGAGAAATACTGTGTATGACCGCCATAATCCCCATTATGTGATTTGTTGTGTTGAGATACTTATGATGACGATCAATAAGATTTTGATTTGCTAGCCTTATATTGTACCATGAAGAAGTATCATGTCAAGTGGGAGAATGTAATATTATGACATGTTATTGGTGTCATAATCATCTCATATTGAATTGTAGGTTACATGTACCTAAATGTATAGTCATTATGTAATCAAACTAATTCAATATAATTATAAGTGCTCTTAATGGTACTTAAAGTATTGACCGTTTTATTTGTTAGTATTGATGGACATACTAACTCTTAAGCCTATATATATGTCTAGTCCTCTCTCTATCCAAAAACACACAACAAGTAGAATTACATAGCTATCCATCAAGCTCTCTACACTTAATTGGGTTAAGGGAGAGAAACTAGTCGTGTTCAAGTGTTTTTCATATCATGTCAACATCCACTACGGCTTCAGGTATGTTGTACTTTTTCATCTTATATATGTGGTTATTATCTTATTCTAAGATCTCAATGGCTTAATAGTTTAATGTGTTCATCATGAATATTTGATGCTAATGTCTACACATGTAATTGCTTACAAGGACGTGAGACTCACTTTTGGCAAACCACAAGGATTTTAAGTTATTTTTGAAGTTAGAAAATAGGTTTCACGTTCTTTAAAAAAGCAATATGTCGTTGGTTAATCTATAATTTGTGGTTTTGTAGTAAGTTAGGCTTGAAGTTATTCAGTCATGAGCCTAATACAGTACAAGTGAAAGAATGTAGAAATAATTTGTAAACTAGAAAAAAATATGAAAATCTTATGGCATTTTAATGCCGCTATAATGTTTTCTCGCACTAGACAAAACATAAAACTGAAGCAATGATCAATGAGTAAATCGTCGACATAATATACTCTTAGATGCGTTATAACAGGAGAATTCTTTTTGTGGTAAGCATAAGTGAACCATAGTCCCATGCCGTTGGATAACATATTCTGTAGCAACCATTTATGTCTGAATCCTTTAAAATGCTAATGGATTTTGCTTTGGCGTTATAAGTTGATACAAATTCCCGAATATGATGTTAAGGGCAATGTTAATTTCGGTATTATTCTAACTAACTTTATTCATTGCCTAGTATCTTTAGTTAAGTATTTTTTTTATACAACACTATGGTATGTTTGGTTGGGGTATATTGAGGGAAATTCATGACATTTGCATTTTAATTTCTTCCAAATATTATGTTTGGTAACACAAATGAGGAAATTTAAAATTTCATGAATTGTCAAAATGAGGCGAATTAAAATGGCTTTAAAAAGTGAAGAATTTTCATTTACTTGGAAACATTTTTTTATAAACTTTTTTTCTAGTTTTTGTCCTATTTTTTCTTGGTTTGTTGTTTTTTTAAATTAAAGGATATCCGTCACTAGGGGTGTTAGTCGGGTTGGTCACACTCGGGTCGGGTCAAGGTCGAGTCAAGGTTAAAAATTTCATACCCAAAACCGACCCTATTTGAATTCGGGTTAGTAGGGTTCGTGTCAATTCGGATCGGGTCAACTCGGGTCGGGTCCGTTCGGGTTCGGATCAACACGAATATAAGTAAAACGTAATAAAATTGCTTTTTTTACTCGTTTAAATAGAAAATTTATAAAATTTATATTAAAAAAGATATTTATTCGGGTCAATCGGGTCGACCCGAAACCGAGTTACCAAAAACTTTCAACCAAATACCTGACCCTATTTAGTATTCGGGTTACTCGGGTTGACCCGAATAATTTTTTTTACCCGCGCAACCTGACCCGAATAGACTTAATCGGGGTCGGGTCGGGTTTTTTTGACACCCATATCTGTCACTCCCTAAAAAATTGCAATAATAAACATAATGACAGATTTTAAAATATTATGAATTTCTGTCAACCAAACATGTGTATGCATTTTAAATTATACAATTTTTAATTCTCAAGATTTTAAATTTCTTAGAATTTAAAATTCCGGAATTTCAAATTAATGAACCAAACGGCACTTTGTCGAGTTGTTCTGAACTTTCAGACAATCATAAAATGAAGTCTTCAAAAAACTAAATCTAGTATGACGTGCCCATGAGTCGTACGACTCATCTTATAGCAAAAAGTGTTGTCATCTTAGTGTTTTTCCCCTATAACTCATCAGGCGGAATAGGAGAAAGTACAGACGGGTTCAGGGTACAACATATTGCCTAATTGGATGTCACTGCTGGACCTGAACCACTAACAACTAACAAGCCGTTCTAAAAAAAACTCTCTTCATCATTAAGTTATTGTAGACGCTTGTACCTCATATCTTTTTTTCATTTATTTAAATAAAATAACTCATTGCATTAAATAAAAAATAAGTATACATTAAAAAATAAAAAAAGGAAAAAATATAAGAAAAATAACTTAACAACTAACATTGCAAACATAACAGGGAATAACGGTCCCCCCCCCCCCCCCCCCCCCCCCCAACATCCCCCCCAACCCCCCCCCCCCCCCCCCCCCCCCCCCCCCCCCCCCCCCCCCCCCCCCCCCCCCCCCCCCCCCCCCCCCCCACCTTATAAACAAAAACCACACACACCCCCCCCCCCCCCCCCCCCCCCCCCCCCCCCCCCCCCCCCCCCCCCCCCCACACGTGTAAGAAAAGCAATCAAAGGGACTAAATATGTAAACATGCATAACAAGAAGGTATAAAATGAAAAAGTTTACAAAAACCATCTTTTTCTTTGTAGGTATGGCACCAAACCTGTCGGGAAAAAAACGAGATTCTGCATAATCATGTACAAAAACGCAAACACAAACACAAAAACTAGGGGGTGTTCATGAGACGGTTCGATTCGGTTAATTGATAGGTTTAACTATTCAATTTCGGGGACAGGGTAATTGATTTTATACACTGGATACCGAAACGTTTTTACAGAGGGTAAACCAAGATTGGGGTAATCGATATGAGCGGTTATCTGGGATCATGTCTACGACTGAACTTTTTTATATGCATATTTTTTTTTATAGAGATTGGCCGTATAAACAATGACATGATTTAAACATCGTAAAAAAGGTCATTTTTATAAATTCATATAGCCATTAAAGTAGATTTAAGGTGTTTGAAGTTGATCACATCAATATTGCAACCAAATTAAAATTAATTATCATATTAAGAAAAATATTTATTCGCCGTTCATATATGTTTAATAAATGTCTACATTATGAGCAAAAATACATTATACAATAGAAGTAGTGCAATAATAAAATCAATATTTGTACAATCATTTGAATATTTTGCTAAAAACTTTCATTTATATTATACACGGTTCGGTTCGTTTATATCGAAAAATAAAAACCAAAACTGAACGTGATAAGCCGGTTTTTTTGGTTTTAGGTTCTTCGGTTTCGGGTTTTTTCGGTTTCGGTTTAGCGGTTCGGACCGATTTGTTGGTTTCTCGGGTTTTCTGAACATCCGTAACAAAAACTAATTCAAGCATAACACACAAACACAAAACCCATAAAAAAATTACGTATAACTTCGGCTGGTGGATTTTTGCGCGAAGACCTATGACGCGATGTGGAGTGTCGACTGGAGCTATAGAGTCGTGTTATAGGGCAATAACTCGCCCTATGGGCTATGGCGTTGCGTACCGCATGCTGTAAAAGCTAAAGAGGTTAAAAAGTGTTATCTTTTTATATAATAAAATAATTACATCATTTCGGAGTTTTCTATCAAATTGAATCTTATGAATTAAAAAATTGGACCAATAAGAACGCTTGATTTTGCCCGCTACTGAGTGTAAAATCATGCGATCTGATATGGTGCAATAAAGAAGTCAAAATTAATCAATTTGGTCAAAATTAAAAAATTTGATAAAAATTTTTGATTAAATAAAAACACATAAGAAATATAAGTGGTCAAATTTGTAAAACAAAAACTTAAAAAAAAGATATAATTAATAAAACTTTAGGTGTTATAATTTAAATAAATATACAAGTTTAAAGTGTTAAAAGTTATAAAATTTACAATTTAATATAACTTTAAAAAAAAAGCAAATAACAACCCCTTAAACTTTTATACCACCTAACATATTTTATATTATTAAATTACCAACAAACACAAACAATTCTTACTTCCAACAAATATTTACATTATTATAATCACTAACCCAAATTTAAAACCCAAAGAGACTCTTTTAGTGGATTTATCATTGTCGCATTAAATCATTTTTTACAACCCACATAGAAACACATCAAAACACATAAATTATGCGTATAATAAAGAAAAAAGAGTTTCAAGTCTATTCAATTTGCTGGTTTTTGGAGAGAAATAACATATTCCCTTTTCTTTTGGTTTAATACTACTAAAATTCTAACAGAATTGGGAATGTCAAATAAAATATAAATTATTTTCATTGACATGTTATTCTAAAGTGGAGGAGTCATTGTTCAATATAACAAGGAGAAATTAATCCCCTTGATGTCCACTTAGTTCATTTAGCTACTCCGGGCTACCAAAAAGAGTATTCGCTGAAATTATTGCTCACAATATCGAGTCCGAAAATAATAAATCAGAAAAAATAAAATTACTAATTATCCACTAACGGGAAAAATATAAAAGAATTTAATAAATCTATATCTTCATAAGATTTCGTAATACTCTATTCATAAAACTTATAAAACATTTAAAAATAGAAAAAATAAAAAAAAATATTTACCAAATTATTAATAAAGAAAAAAAACATAATGACTAATGCCTCGTTCGTGCACGAATGCATAAAACTAACATACTAATATAATAATAATACCCTATGATATGATACTTGATTGGTCTTGTTTAATAAATGAAATAAGAAAACACAAGGTGGGTCATAAAACTTAATATTTTAGTAGATGGTCATAGACCATTTATTAACCCAGTCAAAGTCATGAATTCAAAAATTGAGTTTTTTCTAAACCCTAACTGAATTTGTTATCTCTTTTTAGCCACCTTTTAGGCTGTTTTTCTGAATGTTCACATCAGATCTCAAAAACCATCCAATGATTATATACTCCCAAAATGATAATGACAATTTGTCATCAACTTCCTCTACACAACAATTTCGTATTTCATTCTGTTGCATAGATCCAATATGCGCAGGGAATTAAAGTGATGCAAGTAGGTTAGATTACTTTCATAAAAGTGCAGAAACATTGTTCAGTGCATATACATCGTGATTTAAATAGCTCAAACATATCTTAAATATGAGAAAATGGATTTATGTAGATGTCTACAAATATTTGGAAGCCATAGTTTCCGTGATTTGGTAAGGTCTACAAACTACGATGAAATGATTATACGAGATTGCTCGTTTACTGACGAGATTAAGTTGATGATTTGTAAGATCGTAGTTAGTTCAAAAGGTCTAAAGCTACCTTCATTCAGAGTCATGACACCGTGATATAAATAGATGAGAGTCCTCAGCAGAATACATCAAAATGCTTGATTATAGATATAGGCAAAATGATGTTATTTGTTTAATTATTCTTCTCAAATTGTACTGTTTTCATGATTTTGCAATGCTGTACCCAACTTGTTTTGCTACGTAAAGATATTACCTATACTCAAACTCATACTTTCCCAGTGTGCACACGTATATTCATAAATTGTTTTTTCGTTGACATTCCTATTTAGCTAATTATTTTAAACAAAACGTAGACAACTATTATGGAAAGCTTAAGAACATGAGTTATAGATGAAACCACGTGTAAATCTTTGTCTCAAAAAAGTTAACTAGCGTTCCTAAAACCTTAGACTTAAGCTTTAACTATGCAAGAGTCTGGCTTAAGGCTGAGCGATACTAATGCAAATAAAAATGAAAGGTTTAGCAGCTGGCCAAACCTCCTGATCGATGAAGTCCAACCATGGCTATAGTGTTGTTACAATGTTGTAAGTTCTAGTTTCCAAGTATTTTTGATTTGCTGCAGGTTTTAATTGTAATATCTCTTTCAACGTGAAAATACCAATTCTTACCTTGTTTTACTTTGTAAAACAAAGACTAAAGTAATGAGTCAACGCAAACATAAATTCTATTGTGTAAATTTGCGTTATGAAACATATTAAAACATGTTAATTAGATGTTTAAATCGTCATAAGGAATATTATAGCATCTGCGGATAACGATCATGCTGAAAATATGCAGGCTAGTAGTTTACGATATTGATATTTTTTCCTGTGGCTCCTAATTGTGGCTTATGGCGGGGTACCGTTTGGATTTATAATTCGCTACAAACCTAAAGAAACTAAGAAATCATCATTACTTCTGCTCTGTAAAAAAAACGCCTAATGTCATAGTTAGTACAGTTATCTATATCTGAAGTAAGAAACTGAACTAGTAGAATGTAACATCCCTATTAATGAGTTTCATAGCCCACGAAAATAGTGACAGATAGACTTTATTAGGGCTATGTTGTAAAACAAAATAGAACAAACCTATTACCTAATAAATACCTTATACTACGGCCCAATTTAAGGTTCAAAACTATAGGAGGGCAAAAAACCGTTAATGAAACAAACCCAAAAAGAAATCGGACCGATTTTTTTTTTTAAACCGATTTTTGAAAACTGTTTGATCCAAACGTGAACGCGTCAGTTTATGAAACCGGTTTCATGTTTTTTAAATAGCACCGGGTATGAAACGGTTTTAGACTGAACCGGAGTAAGTGAACCGGTTATTTTTTATAAAGGTTAACATGTGGACAGTGTGATTTTCAGAGTGCACAGTGGTGTCATTTAAAGACCCAGTTTTTTTTGTAATATTTTTTCTAACCATTGTAGGCGTAGAAGAACTAAAAAATTACTAAGGGTACATGCCCATATTAAATAACTATATTTCATAACATTAATACGAATATTCATTAATAAGGTAGATGGAGAAAAATTTCTTTATTTTGTTAAGGCTAATAGGAGTAGTGTCGGAGAAAAAATAATAATGCAGGAAATGACGACTTCCTGAGGATTGCCCCAAAAAACTATATGTGTTAGGGAAATGTGTCCGAAGTAGTTGATGTTGACTCACTCACACCATTGAAAAAAAAAAATTCATTACTTCAAAACCGGTTAACCGTAACGGAAGTGGAATTTACGCAAACCGGTTTGAACCGTGACGTAAACCCGTTCAAGAATTTTGATGGGAAACCGTCTTAGAACCGAACCCGGTTTTTGGACCAAAACCGAGGTTATACGAAACGGTTGACTAAAACCGTTTCGGCTAAAAGACCAGTTTTTGTACACCTCTAGTCAAAAACCGCAACCAAGAATTTATGATTTCTAGGAAACCCTAAATTGAAATGTCATTTTGTTTTAATAGTTGGTATATAGCGTACTAGAATCTAGATCTTTAATCAGTGGATCTCAAGACTTTTCTAATCTCGAAAAACCCACCATGATCATATGTACTAAATTCGCGTGAGGGTGACAAAATGTCCATAAAGGCATTCACACAACTTGTCACTCATTTATTCTCATCTGTAACATTCGCCTCGTGCATCGATATTGAAAGTGATGAAAGTGGTTTTGAGTTACTTTCATAAAAGGTTTTTTTGGAGCTTCGTTGCTTCATTTGTCCGTAACCCAACAAACAAATAATTATTAGATTATAAAAGAAAGAATGGGAATATCCACGCGGGTTTGAAAAGTAAAGTTGTGAGATGATCCTTTTTTACCATATATTCGATTAATGATTTATAAAGATATTTATAAAGTATTTTTGTTTTGTTGTATACTCAAAGTACTTAAGTATCTTCATATAATACGAGCGATAAAAACAGTAACATCGTGATAAAAGAGTTTACGAGGATAGAGCCAGATTTATGTTTTTTGGTATATTTTACAATGAATTTGGTTCTAGTATTTCTGTTTAAGGGTAAAAGCCATTTATTACCAACCTACTTTCTCATTTGTACCGTAATGACCAACTTACCGAATTTTAGTAACTCATTACACCTTATGAACATTCAATGATTTAGATACGCCTATCACCAATATGACCACAAAAGCTTTATATTACCCTTGATCTTCTTTAACATATTTCAATCATTAATTATTTAAAAGAAGTCTTAACAGAGCACTTTAACAAAAAATATTTTTATTTAAGTAAAGTTATATAAAAAGTACGCAGAAGTTTAGAAAATATAATTTGTTAAAAAGTTCTCGTACTTTAAAAAAAATTACATATTTTTTAAAACAATTTTAGTTTACTTAAAAAAAATTACTTATTGTTAAAAAAGATATCGTACTAATATAAAATCATAATTTTTTAAATAGAATTTCAATTTTTATTTGGTACTTTTAAATTTAACAAAAAAATATTATGTTACTTTTTTATTTATTTCCTTAACTATAAAAAAAATTAATTTATTCGTAAAAAAAATAACTTTTTTTGAAAAAAAATTAAAATTTTAAAAATTACGAAAAAATATAAAATTTTAAAAAAAAATAAGATTTTGAAAAGTGCAAAAAAATTTTAAATTATTAACTAAAAATACCGTAAAAAAATATTTTATAATTGTTTTTTTATAAAATTTTGGTAAAAAAATTTTATTGTAAAGTACATTTTTAAAAAATTAAGATATAAAAAAACATTTGATTGCAAATTATGTTAAAGTAAACATAGTAATATAGTTATTTTTAAATTATTTTAATAGTCATATTGGTGATATCGAACAAAATTGGAATGTACAAGGGTTAAGATGAGTACGAAAAAAAGATAAGTTTTCATTACTTGTATAAATTAGAAATAAGAGTTGTAATAAATGACCTATGGGCTATGGCGTTGCGTACCGCATGCTGTAAAAGCTAAAGAGGTTAAAAAGTGTTATCTTTTATATAATAAAAGAATTACATCATTTCGGAGTTTTTTTTTAAATCTAAAATTATCTTAGAAATTAAAAAATTGGTACCAATAATAAGCGCTTAGAATGATTTGAATTTTTGGGTCCACTTTGGTAAGAATCAACATCCTGATTTGGTCAATTAAAAATGTCAAAATTGAATCAATTTGTTAAAGTAAAAAAAAAATTGATGAAAAAATTTCTTAATCTGATAGAGAAAAAAAGTACCAACTAGTAAAAATATATGTTCAAATTGTAGTAAAAGACACAAACAAGAAAAATAAAAGAATAATTTAATATAAAACTTTGTTGTTATTAATTTAAATCAATTATGATGAAGTTAAGTTAAATTTATAAATTTACAATACTAAAAGAAGTACATCATTTCGGAGTTTTCACAACAAATTAAAATCTTATGAATTAAAAAAATAGAAACCAATAAGAACGCTTGATTTTGCCACGTTTGGTAAAATCATTCGGATCTGATTGTTCAATACAAAGTCAAAATTTGAATCAATTTGTTCAAATATTAAAAAAAATTGATACAAAAAAAAAAAAAAAATTTCGATGTAGAAAAAAAAAAAACACATAAAAAATAAATGTGTCCAAATTTTGAAAACAAAACTTGAAAACAAAGAGATAAATTAAAAAACTTTAGTGGTTTACTTTATATAAATAATATGAAGTTAAGTGTAAATTTATAAAAATTTTTACAAAATATAATTAATAACTTTATAAAATAAACAAATCACCCCTTAAAACTTTAAACCCCTAACATCATTTTATATTTAAAGTACAGAACAAACGCAAAAAAAAAAAAAAACAATTCTTACTTCCAACAAGAAGATTTTAACAATTATTTAATCATCACCGCAAAATATACCCAAAGATCCTTTAGTGGAATATAAACCAAGAACGGCCTTAAATCAAGTTTTACAAAACCAACTAGAAAAACATCAAATGCCCATAAATAAACGAAAATCAGAGAACCAAGATTAATATCAAGCTAATCATTGAAGGGTTTGGCAGAAATAGCCTTTTCTTTTCCTTTTATGTTTATTACTTACAAAATTCGTAACAATTAATTAAAGAAAAACTATAATTTAATTCATTGACATGTTTTATAAAGTGGACGTCCAATTGCTTCGACTATAACGAAGATACTATAGAATACCCCTAGTGGCGCTCGAGGTTCATTTGAACTGACGCCGGGCTATCCTAAACAGGTTGTTAGTTTCGTGCTGTAAAATAGTATGGTCGCACCCTAACGAGTCGAGAAAAAGATAAATACAAAAGAAAAAAAAATTACTAATTAACCAACTGACGTAATATATAAAAGATTATAATAAATCTAATATCCCTTCATAATAATTTCGTAATACTCATATTCATAACTTATAAAAAAAATTAAAAAAGAG
Organism: Tanacetum coccineum; assembly: GCA_026074375.1. NCBI lineage: Eukaryota > Viridiplantae > Streptophyta > Magnoliopsida > Asterales > Asteraceae > Tanacetum > Tanacetum coccineum. The sequence goes on from BQNB010089815.1 coordinate 24,299, forward strand.
TTTACTGCATTTGTTGGTCCCTGGGGTATGTGCCAAATATGTCAGATTAGGTGGACTCTAAAAACAATCAAAAATGCAAGAGAGAGTCCCTATTATCAAGTTATTCTTGCAGTTTTTGGTCCCGTCACGATGACGAAGTTGGGGGGGGTGGGTTTGGTAATTTTAGCAATTCTATTTCTTCTGTTTTCTTTAATATTAACAAAGTAAATTGCCATTTTTTGGACCCTGTGTTTGGCCAAATTGCAGGTTTAGTCCCCAACAAAAAAAATCTTTTTTCCTTATTAAGATATTTTAAAGACGTAAAATTTTAAAAAAAAATTTAAGATTTTTAAAGAACGAAATTTAAAAAAGAACGAACACACAAACACATTTAAAAAAATTTAAGATTTATCATAAACTCAATTTTTTTTTCTCTTTAATCCATAACCACCCATTTTCTCTCCCATCATCTTCATCCTCCTTCTTCCTTTTTTTTCCAGATTAAATCTCTAACCCATTTTCACCTTCATTAGCAAGAACACAAAAACACTTTTAAAACCATAAACCAACCATCCACAGTTATACCACCATAGCCTTCCACCAACACCATCAATACACTTATTGCCGCAACTCTATTTTCGGTCATCTCCCATCACCGTTGCCACAATAAATTTTGCAAACCCCCTTGTAACCAGACCCATCCCCACACCCTACCGAATTCCACCCAAAACCGACCGCCCAACATAATTATCTATCCCTTCGCCCCAACGACCAGAAATGAAAACTCCACATGCCTCTCAAAGGTCAAAACCCCACATTCGACACCATGACAACCCCATACACCTCATATATGACAATTCTAACCCGAAAGGTTTTTAACTCAAACAACACAAATAATTCCACCAAATCATCCAATTTACTAGGACAATAAAAGCTCAATTATTATAAAACTTAAAACCCTAACCCCTCTAATTTATTTTCAAAATCTATTAATGTGTGCGCGGATGGCTGATTGAAGAAGCGGGGTGGCATTTCCTCGTGATGGATCCGTTTTGTTGTGGTTTGTGGTTATGTCTTTAAATATTAATGGAAGGTTTAGATCTATCTTTGTGGATCTGCATTTATGAATATGTTTTTTGTGGTTGACTTATATATTAGAGAGGTTGAATTTTTACTCTTTTTAATATTTAAAGAAAAAAGGAAAACATGACAGAAAATAGAAAAAAGAAAAGTTAAAGAGGTATTTAAAAAGGCAACGGAAAAAATTCAAGATTTCTGAAAAAAAGCACGGAAAAAATTCAAGATTTTTGAAAGTACGAAATTTTTAAAAAAAAAATTTCGTAAAAAAAAATTTAAGATTTTTAAAAGCACGGAAAAAAATTTAAAAAAAAAATTTTTTTTTTAAATTTTTTTTAAAAGCACGGAAAAAATTTTGAAAAATTTTTTAAAAAAAATTTTTCGTAAAAAAAAATTTTCTGAAAAAAAGCACGGAAAAAATTCAAGATTTTTATAAAGTAACTAAATATGTTAAAAAAAAAAAATTTCGTAAAAAAAATTAATATAATAAAAGCACGGAAAAAAAATAAAGAATTTAAAAGCACGGAAAAAAATTAAGATTTTTAAAAGTACGAAAATTAAGAGTTCTTTAAGATTAGAGATTTTTAAAAAAAAATTAACATTCAGATTTTATAAAAGTACGAAAATTTTTTTCGTAAATTTTTACAATACTTTACGTATATACGAAGGAACGAAAAAAAATTTTAATTTTTTAAAAATTTAAAACGAACTAAAAAATATTTAAAAAATTATACGTAAAGCATATAAATTTTTTTTTCAAAATTTTAAAAAAAAATCGTATTTTTTTTAAATCACAGGGACCAAAAATGCAATTTACGCTTGTTAATATTAAAAGAAAATAGAAAAAGAAAAAGATAAGGGTATTTTTGTCATTTAGCTTTGGTCGGGGACCAAAAATGCAACGAAAACTTGAAAATAGGGACTCTCACTGCAATTTCGAAAGTTAAGGTCCCAAATCTGCAATTTGGTCATACCACAAGGACCAAAAATGCAATTAACTCCTATTAAAAATAGAAATTATATATACAATTAAAAAAAAACATAATGTCTAAGCCTCGTGCGTGCACATAAATTAAAACTAGTATACTAATATTATAATATACCCTATGATATCTACTTGATTGGGCTTGTTTAATAAATGAAATTATGAAATACACAAGGTGGTCATAAACTTAAATTTTAGTAGATGGGCTAGAACATTATTAGCCCAGTCAAAGTCTGATTCAAAATTGAGTTTTTTCTAAACCCTAACTGAAAGTGTCATCTACTTAACTTGTCATTTGTTATCTCTTCTTAGCCACCTTTTAGGCTGTTTTTCTGAATGTTCACATCAGATCTCAAAAACCATCCAATGATTATATACTCCCAAAATGATAATGACAATTTGTCATCAACTTCCTCTACACAACAATTTCGTATTTCATTCTCTTGCATAGATCCAATATGCGCAGGGAATTAAAGTGATGCAAGTGGGTTAGATTACTTTCATAAAAGTGCAGATTCTTGTTCAGTGCATATGTCATCGTGATGTGAAGAGCTCAAACATTTCTTAAATATGAGAAAATGGATTTGAGAAGGTCTATAAATATTTGGAAGCAATAGTTCCGTGGATTTGGTAAGGTCTACAAACGACGAGGAAATGATGTTTACGAGATGATACTCGTTTACGACTAGATTTTAAGTTGATGATTGTAAAGATCGTAGTTAGTTCAAAAGGACTAAGCTACCTTCATATACAAGTCATACATCGTGATATAAAGAGTTGAGAGTCTCAGCAGAATTACATCAAATTGCTTATTATAATATAGGCAAAATGATTGTTATTTGTTTTTTTTCTTTCAAATTGTACTGTTTTCATGTTGTTGCAATGCTGTACCCAATCTTGTTTTTGCTACTAAAGATATTCCATATACACAAACTCATACTTCCATGTGCATACGTATATTCATATTTTTTT
>BQNB010089816.1:0-27311 GCA_026074375.1 Tanacetum coccineum
AGAAGGTTTCTGATGCTCAGCTTTAACTTTTGCATAAGTTAAACACTTACTAACATACGTAGCGATATCAGCTTTCATATTCGGCCGCCAATACAATGGCTTCAAATCTTGATACATCTTATCCGATCCCGGATGGATAGAATACTTGGACTTATGCGACTCATGCATAATCAAATCTCTCAATCCACCGTATTGTGGTAACCAAACTCGATTCCCAAAACAACATGTTCCATCAGGGCAAAACTCGAATATTGGCTTAATCAATCTCCCCAAATTTTCTGCCTTTACATTCTTTCTCTTCACCGCTTCCTTCTGAGCTTCACGAATCTGCTTAGGTAAATCATTGTGAACAGTCATCATCAATGCTCGAACACGTAATGGCTTATCCCTTTCCTTATGACTTAACGCGTCAGCCACAACATTTGCTTTTCTAGGATGATACCGTATCTCACAATCATAATCACTCAGCAACTGAATCTACCTTCGTTATCTCATGTTTAATTCTTTCTGATTCGGAATAAATTGTAGGCTCTTGTGATCGGTGAAAACCACACATTTGGTTCCATACAAATAATGTCTCCATAATCTAAGAGCGAAAACAACAGCTCCCAACTCCAAATCGTGAGTAGTGTAATTCTCTTCATGGACCTTCAATTGTCTAGAAGTATACGCTATCACTTTTTCTCTTTGCATCAACACGGCTCCATAACCCTAAAGAGATGTGTCACAATACACCAAGAAACCCTCCGTTCCATCAGGCAATGCTAAGATCGATGTACTACACAACTTTTTGCTTTAATGTTTGAAAAGCTTCTTCTTCTTCATTTCCCCACTTGTACTTCTTATTTTTCTGAGTCAACTTAGTCAGTGGCTTAGAAATTAAAGAAAAACTTTTAATAAACCTTCGATAGTAGCCAACCAATCTAAGAAATTATCTCACCTCCGTTGGCGTCGTCGGTGCAGCCCAACTCTTAATGGCCTCGACCTTTGCAGGATCAACATGAACACCACTACGATCAATCACATGACCCAGAAATTGTACTGAATCTAGCCAAAAATCACACTTTGAAAACTTGGCATACAACTTCTCTTTCTTAAGCAGCTCCAAAATAATCTTCAAATGCTTCTCATGATCTTCATCGTCCTTGGAATAAATCAAAATATCATCGATGAACACTATAACGAACTTATCAAGATATGGCTTGCACACTCGGTTCATCAAGTCTATAAACACAGCAGGCGCATTAGTCAATCCAAACGACATTACTTGGAACTCAAAGTGACCATATCGAGTTCTAAATGCAGTAATCGGAATGTCTTCTTCTTTATGCGTAACTGGTGATATCCTGACCGCAGATTAATCTTAGAGTACACGCTAGAACCTTGCAGTTGATCAACTAAATCGTCAATTCTCGAAAGAGGATAATGATTCTTGACAGTCAACTTGTTCAACTCGCGATAATTGTGACAACCGTGGTTTGAGCCGGTTGGTCAGTTTGTTTTGAATTCATTTGAAGCATTTATGTGTGTTCTTTCTGTGTTTTATGTGTTTTGTGAGAGATATGTGTATGAGATTGAAGTACATGATTTATGAATCATGGTACTAGTTGAAATGAGATTGAATGGAAATAAGATCATTTGGAAGCTTTGTGTAGTTTTAGATGTCGTGTACGTAATTTTATGTGTACGTACTATGTATATATATAATACATATTATATATATTATGTTAGTATTTTAGTGATTTTAGAGTACTTTCCATTTTTAGAAATAATTGGAAGTGAAGGCTTATTAGAAATCTAGTTAGAAAGTTTAAGGTTTAGCAAAATAAGCAAAAGTTTTAACCTAGAATAAAAAAATATAGGTATTAAAGTTGTAAATAATAATAAAAAAAAAATTATAATAGAAAAAAATGAATTTTAGTAAAAGAAAAGAAAAAGGGATAGATATCCTAATTAGATTACAACTTGTTTTTGGTAATTATCTTTTAAGGCCTATAAATACAAATCAAACCTAAATCAAACCTAAACCAAATCACTTTGATTTTTCCTCTCCTTCTCTTGTCTGGTCGAACAACACAAAACAAGAAGAAAACCCCAAAATTTTTTAGGGTTTTGATTTTCAAGAGTTAAGGTATTGTTTTCTAAATTATTCAATACAATTGATTTTATTTAATGTAACAATCATTAAATATGAATTAGGTTATTGTAAATAATCTGTAATTAAGAGGTTTTGATCATCAAAAATCGTTTTAGGGATAATAATTAGGGTTTTGGGTAAGTTAATTAGGGTTAATTATGCTAAATTCGAAATAGAAATCTGGGCAGAATTTTAGGTCATCTTACAAGAGCCATATCTCGGTCATACGGACAACTTTTATTGATTTTCTTAAGCCTACAATTAACTACAAATAGTTATCTTTCCAGCCCAAGTGGTTTCATGAACTAAAAGTGAGTGAAAGTTAGTCAAATTAATCAAACAAGATTCGTTGTCAAAATTGAGTTTTCAGGGCAGATTCTGAGTTGTGTCTGTGAGGTCAAAAACCATATCAAAATGTCTTTTTAATTGATGGGCTTGCTTCTGTAGCAAGTTCATGATGTTTATGATTTTCTATAATTTTCCTAAGTGTTTAAATGGGTCTGCTCAAGCTAAACTTTTTGAAGGTCGAATCAGGTCAAATTCTGGACACTTTGTGATGTTGAATTTTTATAAAATGGTTACACTCGCTATTATTTTTATTCAAAAATCATAGAAGCTCACAACTAATTGGGGAGCTATGGAATGTAAAGAGAAAAACTAATTAGGTGTTTTAGAATTTTATTTGGAGTTATCTTGTGACTATAAAAACGGGATAAAATGCAGAAAGTAGAGATGTAGGTTTTATAAGGTAACTTGAGGTTAGCAAGTTGTGAAGAGTATATAGATGAGTTAAATCAAGATAGGGTATAGAGTATCCGTCGTTGTGATTGTTACATCGACTTGGGTGAGAGACCTAATCGATGGTAACATGTGTGTATTGTTTTGTATAGATTATTTGCAAGGTTAATTGAAGAGTTTGGATTTGCTTTGCATCGAGTGGAATTTTACAGTCCTACTTTTTACTTATATTTTGGGATGAAAATGATGCAAAACTGTTTTTGAATTATGAACCGTGATATGTGATTTTAAGTGTCGAACTATATGATTGCTATATGCTATTGTTAAGTGATATGATTTGTGGTAAGGCATGTGTATGTGAGGATGACATGACCTTGTGTGAGACCCGAACGGACTTAGCTAGTCAAGTGGGTCAGTCTTGCGCAAAGATATTCAGTCTTGCACGAAGACATTGTAATTGTGGGATGGAGAGGTACGATCCACCCCAGATAAATGTGAATTTATGTTGTTATAAAATAGTCATGCATATATGTTCGTAAATGTTGTTTTTGTTGATCGCGGTGTCATAAGTGAGTCTTAAACCTGTAACTCTCACCAACAATTTTGTTGACATTTTAAGCATCATTTTCAGGTAAGCAAAACGTGTAAAGAGTTAGGAAGAGAAATTAGCTGGACCATAGGCTTGCATTGCGGAATCTATGTTCATTTGTTTTGTCTGGGTTGGTTGCACTATATGAATTTGAATGATAAAAGTTGTAGGTGTTATCATGACACTTTGTGTCTTTTATATATTGGATTTTAATTCATTTAGTATTTCTCTATTTTGACGCCTTATGTTGTGATGATACCTATTGATCATGCCTTGCTATTTCTCCTTGGCGGGGTGTGACAGATTGGTATCAGAGCCACAGGTTATAGAGAACTAGGTGGTTGGCCTAGACTATAACTTAGGAACCTTCATATAGTTGCATTTTAGGATCTATGTGTTTACATGTACGTAACTAGTATATACTTACATATATTTGAAAGTTTTCATTTGTCTATTTTGTCTACTACTTCTAGTAATATATGTATATATATATATATATATTGGTTTTCACCATTATTTAAGTACCTAATATGAATTGCACCTGTTGGTATTATTTATGTGTTTTTATTTTCTTGCTCACTTATGAGTACGATCTTGACTTGTGAGTGATTCGACAACGAGAGATGTAGAATGTGAACCGATTGAAGAGGAGCGTCTTGAGGAACTAAAGGAGGGATGTATGTTAGGAAAATCGAAGAAGAGGTCGATTTGGATTTCCTCTCGGATGCTCATAGTAGGACTGGTCCCGCGGAGTTGGGTGACTATTATGAAAGCAAGGTCAAACCCGAGCGAGGCCCAGCATAAGTTTATTTCGTCTGTTTTTTTTAGAACGGCAATTTGTGGCTACATGGCCCCTAGCCCAGAAGGCGTAGCGAGCCCACACAACCAGGTTGGGTCCAGCCCAGAAGGCAATGGCACCCTTCCCTTTACACACGCGGGAGGAAACCCCTATCGCCCTAGACAAGACTCGAACATGATCTTGTGAAAGCAAGGTCAAAACCGAGCGAGGCCCAACATAAGTTTATTTCGTCTGTTATCTCTACACGTCGCGGTCGTCGGTGAATTTACTTGGATTTTTTCATATTTAGAGCTTGGAATCTTCGTCCTTCTTTCTATCGTTTTGGGATTTTATCCTTATGTATATATGTGTTGTTTTGATGGAGCATCATGTTAGAATTATATGAGATTTGCTATGTGGTACGTTTGTATAGATGTGTGTTATCGTCGAGATGTGTAGTCTTGAGAGTAAGTATACGTGTGCAAAAGATGCAAATATAATTATGGTGGCCAACATAATTATCAAGGCATCACACATGTGGACTTGTGACATTGATTACATTAATTGATGTTGGGTGTTATGTGGTAGTGTAAGATGTGTTATAATGGGATGTATTTTGGATTGTTGAGTGGATAGTAAGATTTCATTTCAATCTATTGTTTGCGGATATCGTGGATACCGGTTGGTATTCTTATTGCGATTCCTAAGTTGGTTTGATAGCTCGTGTCCGTCGAGATACCTAACTCTCGTGTTAGTATTCCTTGTTGGTATTATGATAGAACTGGTGTTCTATGTCCTCCGTTCAACGTTTCGATTTGCTTCTTTTGTCAAGAGTAATGGTACTCTTTGATTTCTGTTCTTTGATCGTTATTATGGGTGAGTCTCTACGATTTAGTTGGTTCGTGATGTTTCTTCTTGAGTTTCATTGGTATGTGTTCATTTTCAAATAATATTTTGGTGTTGAAGTTCTTAAGGTGTTTGAAGTCCCTTTTTGAGATAATAGTGTCTTTTGTTTTGAGTCACGCGTTTCTGTTAGTAACACACTATGAATTTTTTTTTTGAAATAATAATAATGTTGAAGTGATTTTTGTATTTAATGAGATATTTGTTAAGTGTCGAAAACTTTGTTTTAAATTGAATTATACAAATAATATGCAACACATTTCTTTTATAGCCATCCCTTGATTTTTTTTATGAAGACTATATTTAAAATAAGTTTATGAAAATTTCATTTAAAATTATTTTTTTTAAATGATTTACATTATTAACTAATATGATTCTACTGTTTTAAAAATGACTAATAAAAAGATTATGGAAGATAATTCTCGCGGGTGAAAAATCGATTTTGTACAAGGTTCGTATTCTTTTATTTATAGGTCGTGATACGTGGTGTTATTCAATAGGTGTCTCTTGCGTCGATGGTACGTTTGTTGTGTCGATGGTTTGTTTTTTTTCTTATCAATACATACATTCGGTTTGATTTTCCTTTGAGTTTTTGTGATTTTTGAATTTTTACCAAAAATTGGTACATGTAAAGTCTTGGTATTTGTTCATAGTTGGTTCGATATTCGTGCATTACCCTATTCGATTTACCGTGGTCCTTCGAATTCGTTTGATGTCCGTATTATGTGATCTTAGAGTTGATGTTAGTTCACATCTTCTGAGTTGTGCCTATGTGATTGAGGTAGTGAAACGGATGAGTTAAGTTGTTAGAATTAGAAGGTTCTCGTTTCACTATAGATCTAGTACCGTTGGTTATGAGAGGGTTGATATAGTCGTATGAGAGAATTGGTTGTGAAGTATAAGGCTGAGAAAGTATGCCATGAGGAGATGGTTAAAATGCCTTTGGTGGATTTGAAGGTGCTGGAGGTTCGTGGGGAAACGAACTAATGTGAATGCGAGGTCTCGTAGGAGTACCAAAGTAGATGAGTCAAAATTATGTGATATACCTGTAGTATGTGAGTTCCCCAAAATGTTCTCTAAGGATTTAATAGGTTTACCCCTCGGCGTGAAGTAGAATTTCGTATAGAGTTAGTACAAGGAGCGACACCGATTGCGAAGGCCCGTGTCGTTTGGCGCCTACGGAGATGAAAAAGTTGTTGGAATAATTGCAAGAGCTGCAAGGTAAAGGTTTTAATCGACCTAGTTATTCGCTATGAGGAAGCACATGTATTGCTTGTCAATATGTAGGATGGGTCGTTTAGGATGTGCATAGATTATCGCGAGTTGAGTAAGATAGATCTTTATTAATTCTGACTTGTATTAGTATTAGTAAGCTAAACAAACATCTTTATTTTTTATTGAATGCTTTGAAGGTGGACAATAATTGCTCACATGAAAGTGATGTTTAGTCTTGGTGTAGTGGTTGTTATTTCAGAAATTATACAAGTATCAATCATAACCAAAAATGCAAAATTTCATAACAATAGGATGCTATTTTTATCTTGTTGCATCCACTGCTACACAAAAGTAATAGGCAAATGACCATCTACTTGTTACGCATTAATACATTTTATTGTACATAATAACCTCTGTTTTTTTTCTTTGGCCAAATTCTTGCAGTTATCATTGTCTGCTTCAAACTTGCGTGACCAGGATGTGCTTTCCAAGATAGGTTGCTTGTTTCGAAAATTGTTATTTTGTTTTTTTGGTTGGTTTTGTTGCGAAAAACTAATAACCCATCTTTGTTTTATTATATAGATTTGGAATAATACATGTTGTCTAAAACAACACAAGACCTATCAAGTGGTGCTTACAAAGCTAAATGAGTTTTATACGGGTGTGATTGCTCCTCTTCATACACTCACCCCTAGATATCGAGGTCCTTGTTTTCACGATGATGGTGTTCAAATAGGTGTAATATATAACATTTTTATCTATGATGTGATTTTTTGGTACGGTTTAGAACCGTATCAAAAAACATTTTATTTTTTGGTACGCTGGTATTTAGTACGGTTTCAAAACCGTACCAAATGAGCTTTAAAACCGTACCAAATGAGAATTTTGTGTAGTAGTGCTTCCACTTGGGTTTAATAATTAAAAATGGTATGTAATGTGAAATAAGATAAATATGTAGAGGCTCACTTCATTAAAATATATAATTGGTGTATCACCATCAACAACTATCATGCCCTTTTTATCTTATTCAGTCAACACTCACTATATAGTTTGACGGTTTTGCTATAAATTAGATCACTTGGCACTCCATAACAAGCAACAATTAATTATACACCATAAGAATTCATAAGAAGCATGTTCGTACGTAGTACTATAGCAAAACCATGAGTACGTAAAGATATAGATTTTAGTATAACATGAAATCACAATTGATAGTTAGCCAATATCTCTTACATTTTCCTTATTGAGAGATTGCATATTTTTCTTGTGTAACAAAAAAGTTATACTAATTTCAAGTTCGTTCCTACTCATCGTATATAGTTAGCGAATACCTCTCACACTTTCTCATCCCCACAAACAAATCTCAATCTCTCAATTCATAATGTACAGATCACCACCACCACCACCGCCCCAGACACCATCTCCTCCACCACCTCCTCCACCAACACCACCACAGACACCACCGACACCACCACCACCACCATCGACACCGCCCCATACACCATCTCCTCCACCACCTCTTCCACCAATGCCACCACAGAAACAACCTCCACCACCTCCACCACCACCTCCACCACCACCACCTCCACCACCTCCACTACCTCCACCACACCCTTACAGAAGGACATGGAAAATATTTAAAGAAATAATAGGGGTGATTACTTTCGTTGTTGTGGTAATTACTTTCTTACTTACTATCTTCAACGTGCATATTTACTATGACGCTGGTCGCATTCAAGTCGACCACGTGGACGTAAGAAATTTGTACATCGAATACGAATTTCTGAACACCACAGCCGTGATGATGAGTGGGGATGCAACAATATCCCCTATTTTCTATACAACTGGGGAAGTAAACCCATTCGCGATTATCGCAACATACCAGTTGACGTCAATAGCGATACATGGTTATCCGATTAGTAGCTTTGCTCGGTCGCAGTTTAGTATATCTAAAACCGGCTATGATAGCTTTGTTATATTCGATCCGGTTGAAACAACCATACTTCCTGAAAAAGAGTTACGGTTGTTCAAGCAATCAATTGCCGATGTAAATACCGTGTGGTTGTTATTAAAGATTGACTACTCGTGGAAGTTCCTAGGTAAAGTTCCATTTATGAAATCAGGTCAGGAAAATCATTCGCGGCACAGATGTTATATGTATTATGACATGCATATGAATAAGGCAACTATGCCACCAATATGTGTAAAACGCTAAATAGCGAAGATGTAACGAATATTTATAAATTAATACTCTTGCATCCAAATATTAATAATACCGGGCTTCTACTCCTGCCAAATATGAATGCGTATAATTAAGAAAATATTTATTTCCATATGTTTTTCTTTTCATTATTGATCGTTCTGTGATTAATGGGATCCATGCATACTTCCACGCAAACAAATGCATGGTTTGCAGGAAGGTTCTCAAGTGAGCCAAAATAGTTATTATTTTGTTTTGGATACATATTTATTTTTTATATAAAAAGAAAATACAAAGTGAACAACATATGTATTGTTTAATAATAGTGACGACGAAAAAAATATAGATAGGACAGGTTTGACTAATGAATATGTTTGTGGGATTTAAACAAGCTAGGAGCACTACTTATTTATATTGTTTTCCTTCCTTTTAAACTTGGCAAATATCCTCTTCATCATGTATATGTTGGTGCTTCTATTGTCTATCCATCGCCAAACTATATCAATAATACCAAAAGAGTTGAACAAACAAGATCGATCCATGTATATGAACAAAAAGTCTAGTCCGTCTCCATAATTAAGTTGTAAATTTCTATATTTAATTATAAAATTGAAATTCACGTACGTGTCATAAGTCATAACCTGCCTTGCTTCCCCTCTCTAGAGTTTTACGCTATATTATACAATATAGCTATGGTGTGTGAACATATATTAACGTACATATACATATATATATATCACACAAATATATACATATATATATATATATATATATATATATATATATATATATATATATATATATTTATATATATATATATATATATATATATATATATATATATATTGAGCCGGGTAACATGCGCAATCGAGCGGCGGGTACGCGTAACTAATATTGTGACGACAAACGTTGTTCCTCGTTATATGTTTTTTTTTCTAACAATACACTAGCTCTATCTCTGACCTATAATGCCGATTTCTACATTAAAATTACTTATAAAATCTACCGATCAACTATTCACATCCAAGTAACATAAGGTTCAAATTTGAGCGATCTTATTAAAAGGTAACATTTTTTTGATAGGATAGTTTAGGTACTTGCTAATAAGTACAACGACACTAACGAAGTAAAGATCAAAAGATATACGAAATTTACCTCAACACTTAAAGCAATATTGTACACGATGTCTTCATCTTGAAGTTCCTTTCGATCATTTTTGTCAATGCTATTCGGGTTCATCTAAATAACAAAGTGAAAAGGATAACTCGTTAACAATATAATAATCGAATAAAATAATCAAGAACCTAATTGTTTATAAAAAAAATATCTTTCACCAATTAAAGAACTGTGATGAAGATGTGAATTGACAGAATCAACGATTGAATGTAAGTCTCTCAGTGGTTAGAATCATTGAATTATAAATTCTTAGACGATTAACATTTTTGAAGATGGATTATACAACTATGTCAATCATGTATATATCATAATTCGACAAATCATACTTTTATCACATTTGAAAGGCTACTGTTCAAATAGGCGGTTTCAACATTAACTTAATGACCATTATACTTATACGGTCATGTAACCATTGATGTGCGATTCATGCGAGGAATTATATGAGTATTAATAGCCGATTAATGCTCAAACGTCCATTAGATCCAAGAGTTACAAACTCTTTTAACTTTTATATGTGCTCGTTATCAAGCACGTCCTACGGTCAAACACCTCAAAGAGGTTAAACGGATCTTTCGGTACCTTAGACAGTCCTATAACATGGGCCTATGGTATCCGAAGGATTCCGGATTTGATTGCATATTCAGATGCGTATCATGCAAGATGTAAAGATGATTGTAAAAGCACATCAGGAGGATTGCAATTTCCAGGTGGAAAACTCGTGAGTTGGAGTTCAAAGAAACAAGATTGTACTGCGATGTCTACTGCTGAGGCTGAATATGTTTCCTTGTCTGCATGTTGTGCACAAGTTATTTGGATGCGAACTCAACTGCTTGACTATGGATACAAGTACAATCGGATTTTGATGTACTATGATTCCAAGAGTGCCATTGCTATCTCATGCAACCCAGTCCAACATTCTAAGACAAAACACATAGACATCCGATATCATTTTATTAAGGAACATGTTGAGAAGGGTACTGTGGAAATTTACTTTGTCGGGACAGAATACCAACTTGCGGATCTATTTGCTAAAGCTCTTCTAAAAGAACGCTTTGAGTATCTAGTTCATCGCATTGGTATGAGATGTATGACTCTAACACAGTTGGAAAGCCTGACAAAGTTATCTTTTTGAAAAAGATTATACATCAAAAACATGTAAATATATTTTCAAAAACAAAAGAAAAAATTAAAAAATACAAAAATACAAAATGATTTGTCACGTTTTGCATATTAAAAAAAATAATTTTAACTTAAATTATTAATTTTCAATCATCATATACATCATTTCGAAAATAAAATAAAACAATGATCTCTCAAATAAACTGATATTGAAAAATGCTATATTTTCAAGGGGGGGTTTTTATTTTAAAACTCAAACATTTTCATTTTTGGACTACGAGCTTAGTATGATTTCATTCCAAGGGAGAGTTTTTAATAAAGGTGAACAAATTTTAAAATGACGAGGTTTTGAAAATTTTCATTACTCAAGGGGGAGTTTTTGAAAATTTGAAAAACAAAATTTGGGAAATAAATGATTAAAATAGAAAATGAAAACCACAGGGGCTGAAAGTGTCATTTTTCAAACAAATATTCGGTGGCTATAAAAGGAGGAAAAATTTTCTATTTTACTTTTTATAATTACTGAGTCTTATTGTCGAGTTTGAGTAGAAAATCAAAGCACCTCTTTCGAGTTCATTACAACGATTACAACTACTTTTCTTACTCAAACGTAAGAAAATATGATTTGTGGTTCAAATAATACATGTGTTTGCATTATCGAGTTTAAACTCGGTAATATTTAGGATTACCGAGTTGGTGTTTTATCGAGTTTATGCAACAAGATTGAAATCAAGGACGATAATAAATAATGTTTATGTAGAAATAAGTGATAAATAGCTTGGGAATGGTTAACTAGTCGCGGAAATTGAAATTCAGAAGTATATGGTGTTGATTGAGTTTGATTATTATCGAGTTTGATTGTTTGTCTACTGTTTGGAGTTTGAAAAATGATAATAGAACATAAAACGAATTGAGTTTGGTTTTTTTCATAAGTTAAAATGAATCATTGTTTATGTAGTTTGTGAAACTCAGTAATAGTCAAATATTCAAACTCGGAAGGGCCAAAAAGTCAAACTCGGTGGTGTCAAAAGTCAAAATTCAGTAAAAATGCGTTTGTGGAAACGTGAAGTTGTTTTGAGAAAGAAATAATTTTGATGATTAATGCTTATGATGATTAATGCTTATGATGATTAATGCTTGTATGTCTGTGGAACAAAAAGATCAGTTTCTCATGTGTGGTGAAAACATTAAATAATTTTGAGAAAGAAATCAAGTTTTTATGAATTCTAAGCTGTGGGTCATATATATCTATTCGTAATTGTTTAAGTGGACTAAGTCATGTCCGGTTTCGGCCGTTTTCTGCAATGAACAGAATGAGGAGTGAGTGACTTAGTGTTCATTCAATTGTGGGTTTGTGATTATATGATTCTATGTTATCATTATAAAGAAAGTTTTTGTCAAAAGATTTCTGGAAAAAGTTCTCAAAATCTGTTATTGTGTCAAAATGATACTCTTTCACAAAACAATTTTAAGAAGTTGAATGATTTCTCTTTAATTTTTAGTAAAAGAGTCTTGATTAAAATCAAAAGAGAAATCTTCATCATTCTTGAAAGAGTATCATGTCACAAAGAATTTCTGGTGAGGATATTCTAAAAACAGAAAGAGAGAGCTAAATCCATACGCGAAAAAGCAAATCAAAAGTGTGTTCGAAAAAGAATTGCCAGAACACACAAAAATGATAAATCAAAAGAATAATTCGAATAAAGCGTATGGCATGTGCTAGAAAAAGCAAGAACGAGCACATGAGAAAGAAACTGATCAAAAATATGTTCAAAAAGAATTGCCAGAACATATAAAACAGACAGAGTGGAAAAAGACAAAAATGTCAAAAGAATTATTTGTTACCTAACATCTCAATTTTATTCATTCAGTAATCATCATGGCACAACAACAACATGCAGCTGATGTTCATCTAGACGAACTGTGTCCTCCGAATAAATGATATGATCTTATGGATGCTAACAAGAAAGTTGATCTTGAACATGTGCAATGCCCACCGGAAAGAAAAATTCTGACAAACATCATCAAGAATCATCCATTAAGATTTAGCATTGCAGCTTCTTCCTCCGTACCATGGATATATATGGCACAGTTCGGGCATACTCTGAAGGAAGACGGTTCAAAGTATAGGCTCAGGTTTATGTTGGACAAGAAAGAACTTTCTCTTACACTGGATGACTTCAGAACAATCTTTCATCTACCTCAAGCAAATGACAACAATCATAATTCATTCGTGCCACCACCATCATTTTCTGACATGGTTCCATTTTATAAACAACAATTGGGCTTTACAATGGAACTAAAGACATCGTCAAGCTTTAAGACAACTGGTCTTCTGCAACCGTGGCAAACATTATGCAAGATATTTTCCAAGTGCTTGACAACACGTGTCACAAGATGGGATCAACCACCGTTGCAGATTATGCAAATGATGTATTGCTTTGTCAATAACATTCACGTGGATTATGCGGAGCTTCTATGGGAAGGAATTTACTATTCTCTTCATCATCCAATATCTTTGATTTCGTATCTAAGATTTACAAAGATCATCGTTAGTCATTATATGACTATCTTTCCTGAAATCTCAAGACGTGCTCGAGACATGTATCACAATCTGCAAGATGATGACATAATGAAAAATATCTTTAATTCAGGAAGACACAAAGATAAAGTTGGCATGCAAATTCCAGATTGGATGATCACTGAAGAGATGAAGCACACAGAGCATTACAGGATGTATGCAGAGGTGTTTGGGTTAGATGTTCCTCTGACTCAGTCACAACTGACTGAGTCTACCCAAGGAACGCATAGGACACCTAGAGCCCCTAGGTCACCTACCCATAAAAAGAATATAGCAGAGTCAAGTGCTCCAAAACGATCTACTGTGATTCGTTTTCGTCTTCCTGAAAGGAGATCTACACGTTTAACTCCACCAGTTCTAGTACCAACTATTGAAAAAGAAGACAAGATGATCTTACAAGATACATTACAAGTAAGTCTTGTTGAGCACAAAAGTCGAGAAGAGCAAGAAGCTAGAGAAAATGTGGAACTGGTTAACAAGCACTTGGCGTCTGAAGAGATTGAAAAGTTGGTGGAAGGATCTAAGAATGTTATTGATGATAGTTCACCTCCTAGGAATGATGAACCACAGATTCTCGGCACTAGGTTAGAGCCCCGGAGTGATAAGGAAAGTCCGGAGGTGGAGAGAACTAATGATGAAGAGGTAGAAGTTACTAATGTTGTCATACCTTCATTGTTATGAAGGAGGAGGATGAAATAACTGATGAAGTATATGAATTAAAGCGAAGGGAGAAAGGGAAGATTGTAGAGGAGTCTAGGAGTACACCATTACCCACACCAATTAGATCTCCTAGGACTCATACTAATCTCGTATCTTTGGATACTGAGAAACTCCAGGAATTGACGGAAACTCATACTCAAACAACTTCATCATCAAGATCACAACACACCAAACTGTCTAGAGCAAACCGACTTCTATCATTGTTCAAAGCCAAACCTGCTCGGTTCAAACGATACAAGAATTTCTTTCAGGAGTTACAGGGATGGTATACATATTTGTTTGAACATCTCAAAGAAAGATTTTTGTCAAGGAAGTCATTCGATACTCTTGCTGATCATCTCCAAGAAGTAATGGTCGAATCATTACCCACTATGGTTGACACGCACATTAAGGAGCAGGTGAAAAAGCAAGTTCCTGAGCAGGTCAGAGATCAAGTTCCAGTGTATGTTGCGGAAGGGCTGATTCTGGAGAGACAAAAGACTAAAGAAGAGATGGAACGGATGATTGCTAAGCATTTTACAAGAGCGCAGGAAATATACAAGCTAAAATTTTCATTACAAAATTCAAATAGATATTTATAATTATGATCCCTTCTCTAGTTAATGCATTAGTTACGAAGTTAATATGTCTGGTCACCATCCTATGCTTTCACCTCCATGCTGATAACACAACACTCTCTGTTCCAGAATACTAATAATTAAGTTATTTAATCTCTATGAAAGAATCTTCAGTTGACAGCAACAAGACATTGCATTAAGCTTGGCACTTCAGATGAAAATTTAAGAATCTTCAAGTACAACAACACTTCATGTAGACCTTTCTGCCGTTCGCCCAAGAGATCAGGGGACGATCCTCGTGAATGATGCCTCATCCTGAGGGAAAATAGTGGTAACCGCTGGCTAGAAAACATGTGAGTACGATGCGTATTTGTCTCGGAGAGTCATCGTCTGAAAAGTCAATGAGAAGAATTAAGTCCTTCAACTTTTAAAAGTAATCAAAAACAAGAAGATGATTATGATTTTTGGACTAATTCTTATGCTTCAGATGATGATGAAATACCATCAAAGCAAGTATCACAAGATATTATGGAAGAAGTATCACTGACTATTGATGAAGCAAAGTTAAAGAAAATGGCTGATGAGATGTGAGGACAAGATGTAATTAGGAGATGAGCTCATTATCATATTTATCAGATGAAGATTTCTTGCAAAGTGACCATTGGTTTGGAAGTAGAGAAATTCTTGTCTTCCACATCAATGAAGACCACACCTATAGTTTATAGCTGTACAAGAAGATCATGAAGCCTCCAGCACTATCTATGATAAATCAAGACCTTTTGTATCTGAAGAAAGGAAGTTCAGGACCTGAGAAAATCTTATTGTCACTTCACAAGTTTCCAGCAATCATCTTTAAAGATGATGATATCAAAGAACGAACTTCCAGATGGGTGAATAAGTGTGTTAAGAAATTTAATCCGTATGCTCGATATGGTGTTGAACATTGGAAGAATCCTCATGCAAAGATCTTCTACATAAGGAAACAAAAAGAGCTTGGAAAACCAAAGGAAGAGGTTTATTCAAACTTAAAGATTATTCAAGTTATCAAGACATACTAGGAATTGGGTCATGAAACACCATGTTTTGTCACAGAGAGTTGTTGCAGAACGAGTAATGAGTGCATTGTGTCAATTACCGAGCCTGATTACAAGAATCTCAATAAGAATGATATTGAGGATATGTATTTGATGATTATGAATGACAAGGTTCCTGACTATGCAGAAACAGGGTTGCTATGGTCTTTATCAGTATTTATCAGAAGTTCAGTGATATGGGAAAGAGTGCATGATTTCCAGCTTGGAATTAAAAGTTATCAACAGAAAGTTAATTTATGCAACAAACAATATTTTTCCAGGTGTTAAAAAAAAGCACAAAATGTTCTCCATCATTTATGAGCCCGTGCATAGAATAATATATAAGAATAGCAAGAAAGAGAAAAGGGTGATGAGACATTTAGAGATTCATAAGTTTTGTGATGCAACACTAAACAGAGTACTAGAAGGATTAAAAAGTTATAATAATGATTTGAAGTATGGTTATGTACAAAGAGAACTCACTAATGATGAAGTTGAGTATCTGAAATTGTTTAAAGAAGAGGATTAAGTCAGATTGCAGATCGTAATCAAATGAGAAGATGGGAGATGTATGTGAATGGAAGACCACTTGGACCTCGAAGAGAACGCCCAGAATAATCGACCCTTAGGGGAAGATTGTTAGGTTTATAAAAAGTGTTGATTAGGTGGTTTAGTTATATTTAGTTAATAGTCTTTGTTTTGTTTAGTATAAGGTAGCTTGTAATAAGGTATATTATGCTAAAAGAAAGAAATAGCAAAATTACCAAAGATTATGGTTAGAAGTGAAAATAATGGAAGGAAGGCTCCTTCCTTCTCTCTATAAATTTACCACTCTAATCATCATTAAGGGTTGATGCTTTTTTTAATAACATTTTCCCTTTACCTCCATTTTTAACATTGATTTTGTATATTTCCCTTCATATACTATTATCTATAAGCTTCCATGATTGATAATGTTTTGATCAGTAATAGATCTAAACAATATATTCTATTAGTTAGAAAGATATGCATATAAGATTAGAATTATAGAAGATCTGTAGTTATCTTGTAAAGGACTCCTTGGTATATAAAAAGAGATCCTAGGTTATGGTATTGAATGTACAATAGTAATAGCTTCAAGGTTGTAAACCCTAGTACTACACAGAGTACTCGTATTATTCGTAATAGTAATATTGGAGCTTTTCAGTTATATTATTGTTCTTAAAGTTTACTGTTTCATTAATAGTCTTTAAGTATTCAAAGAGTAGATTCTAATACTCTGTTAGTATTCACAAAGTTTCTACAATAATTGTCCCCCTCCGCGGATCTTTCCCCTATCCCCTCACCAAAGTAACTTAATTCTTTTATAAGCTAAAGAAAGATCTTAGGATTGTATGATCAACAGGGTATCAGAGCTTGTGTTCTGAAACTTTGATCTAGAAGAAACTAACAAGAAGATCTCTTTACTCACAAGGAAGAGATGGATCTAGAAACTGCCCAAACCAATACTACTGTAAAGTTACCCCTTCTCCAATAGGGTAAATATGATATGTGGAAGCTAAGAATTGAGCAATACTTTCAAGTACAAGACTATGCTCTATGGGATGTCATAGAGAATGGAAACTTATTTAAACCAGCGGCACAAACAACAACAAATGCTGAAGGTACCTCAACTATACTAATACCGGGTCCTGTAACTGCTAATGAAAATATTCAAAAGAAGAATGATGTGAAGTCAAGAAGTATGTTACTAATGGCACTTCCAAATGAACATCTACTGACATTTAATTAGTACAAGGATGCCAAGACTTTGTTTGCTGCTATACAAACAAGATTTGGTGGTAATGATGCCACAAAGAAGACTCAAAAGACTCTTCTGAAACAAATGTATGAGAACTTTAGTGCTCCAAGCACAGAGTCTCTTGAGTCTATTTTTAACAGGCTTCAGAAGATTCTAAGTCAGTTGGCTATCTTTGGGTTAGTACATTACAATCATTTAACTTCGGTGAGAGATAGACTCTTGTTCACAGAGTAAGATGTCACGGCTTCTATCGCGTTCTGCATGTAAGTAGAGTCATGTGTAGCTGTAAATGGCCTTCTCCCCACAGAACACACTATATACTTGGACACCTCGATACCAGTCCCCATCCTCGCGCTGTCCCCGCCCTGCTCTGGGTGGACTTATCCAACACCTCCTCCGGATCTAGACAAATTCCGAGCCTTGTTTGTCCTTTTTTCTCTACTTAATTTCAAAATTGTTGAACAAGAAGTTAAAGGAACTACAAGCTCAAGCTCAAGCTCAAGTTCTCAGAACGTGGCCTTTGTGTCATCTTTTAACAGTACTAATGAAGTTAATACTGCTTATAGAGTTAGTACTGCTAACACTCAAGTTAGCCCTGCTAGCACTCAAGTTAGCACTACTAGTACTTAAGTTAGTACTGCTAACTTAAGTGATGCCATTGTTTATGCATTTTTGGCTAATCAACCAAACGGGTCTCAACTTGTACATGAGGACCTTGAACAAATCCATGAAGATGACTTAGAAGAGATGTATTTGAAGTGGCAGTTAGCATTACTGAGCATAAGGACAAGAAAGTTTTTCTAAAAAACTAGTAGAAAGATTACAATTAATAGGAGTGATACAGCTGGATATGACAAGTTAAAGATGGAGTGTTTCAACTGTCATAAGTTAGGACACTTTGCAAGGGAATGCAGAGGACCTAGGAATCAAGATAACAGGAGCAGGAATCAAGACAGCTCTAGAAGGACTATAAATGTAGAAGAAACTTCTTCCAAAGCCATGTTGGCTATTGATGGAGCTGGTTTTGACTGGAGCTATATGGCAGATGATGAAGTCCCTACAAACATGGCTCTTATGGCTTTTTTAGACTCTGAGGTACATAATGATAAAACTTGTTCAAAAACCTGTCCAAAAAGCTTTGAAACTCTTAAAACTTAACTTGATGATTTAAGAATAGAGTTTAACAAATCTGAGTTTAATCTAGCTACTTATAAAAAAGGGATAGTGAAGAATACTAGTAATCTTATGATCAAACCAAGAACAAGAGTGAGATGTGGGTTGTGATGTTAGAGAGAAATTGGATGGAAAATGGATGAATTGTGTTAAAATGGAATGTGAAAAATGGAACAACCAACCCTCTCCAAGACTAGGAGAGGGGATATATATCTCCTAATGTGGCCGGCCATGGGCTAGGATGGGTCTCCCATGGGCCTTGGGCCGGACTAGATTACTAATCTAATCATTATACTAACTACGAGCTAAGACCTGTTACAACTTGGAAGTGACCGACACTTTTCGTGTTTCCAACAATCTCCCCCTAAGGGAGGTCACTCCAGTTTAAAAAACTTTAAACCTAGCATACTATGCTTTATCTTTAGTCTTTAGCTCGTACTCTTGACTTTCTCTTAAGAATATGTTGTAGGATCATTGACTTCTTGGATTGAGCTTGTTCCTTGAACTTGTATTTGACATTGTGATCTTGAGCATCTTGAGATCATCAACCAAGCACAATCTCTTCGCCATCTTGTAACTTTGCCATCTTGGAACTTGCAACTTCTGGAACCGACATGCTCATACCTTTCTTAATTTGTTGAATTGGAAAGCTTTAATGTTGCATCTTTCTTGAAATTCTTTAACTTTAACACTTCGTCACTTTGAGAAAGATGTGCGGTATCAGTGTGTTGCGTAGTCTGAAACATGTACTGAGCTTGCATGATGTCTTTTAGTTTGTTGGTTCGGGTAATGAGCATGTGGCTATGGATCTTGTGAGCCAGCTGGAATCAGGGACCTCCACCACCATTTTAAATAGCCTGCATAAAAAGTTAGCAATAAAGCAGGGGGACGAATATGGCTTTGTCATTCGCCTAGTTTGGTCTGGTAGTAACTCCGTTCCGTGAGATCGGACCTGTGATCTGATAGATTCAATTAAGAAGAAATATTCTTATCAGGATTTTACAGTTGTAAGTATTGAATCTTTCTAACACATAAGTATTAGATTCATCGTACTCCGCATGTTCCTTAATTATGGTACGTCTCAAAGTAGACTGCACGATAGAGTAAAACCAGTGAGTTATGCTTATCTCACCGATTGATATAGAAAATTGATTTGAAAATCATCGGGTGTATCACTTACAAAATTGTTTTTGTGACACACCGAGAGTGTTTATCATTTCAAAAATTCAATAACAACCGTGATTCCATGTCTCTGGAACAGTAAGTTTGATTCTTATAGAATTGCACATCGTTTCTTTCCAGTTGTTACAGTTTTGATTCATAAAGAATATCACACTAAGTTACCTACCATGAGCTTGTTTGATGTTGGCTCAAGCAGGATTTCCATCTTCATTGTGAATGAATTCACTCTGATGTTCTGGCAAAATCACAAGGATAATGCAAAGGACTCTTAAAATGTATCTTGTAATTCACATTGTGTGACTTAGCAATTCGTAGAATTTGTACAGTGTCCTATATGAGATTTATGGTTCTGATGATCTCTTATGGCTCTAGTATCAATAGGTTGCACTTTGGATGTTTAGTGAATCGGTGGCTGTGTGCTAGCTGAGTGCCTACCCTTTTCAATATCAACTAACTCGGAGTGAGAGAGTCAATAGAAATGAGTGTATCTCCGTGAGTTTTGAAACAAAGTCTTTCTGACTTTGAGTAGCTGGGAGGGGTTTGTGCATAGCGTCACTGGGTCCATGACTGTCTTCAATGTCAGACAACATCTGAATGTTTCTGACAGCATATGTATTGACCCGGTTTCTGCCTAAGTGTATGGAGGGCTTCTTTATTTTCACCCTTTATCCTTACATTTCTTTTTCATTCTTCAACCCCTTCAATGCTTACCGAGACTTCATAACTAACACCTTGTTGGGTTTGTTCCAGTGTTAGCTCCATCTCAGTCGGCATTATTCCTTATTCTCACTTTTTCTCCTTTTTAATCATACCTAAGGACTTCTACACTAACTAGTGGATATCCCTGGGTAGATCCCTCCGGTTCTGGCTGGATCATGGGATCTGAATACCTAAGCCTAACCGCCTTATAACTTCATAAATTTAAGAACATGGTCGGTCTTTTGGGTATTTCATCACGATCCTTCCAAAAACATTTGAAAATTTCAATCAAAGTTTTTGATATAAATATCAAAAGATTTATACTTTGAGAGTTTTTCATCATCACTAAAAGCTCCCCCTTAACATGTGCATCGTAATCGTAGTACATGCTAGGTATGGAGTGCATTGAGTCCATTTTATTTGATCACTTCTGTCAGTATTCATTAAGTCCAGGTTAATCACATTTTCTCCCCTTATCCAAAATGTTAATCCCTTGATATTTTGGATATCAATTGATTAACCATTCGGGGACCAAATGAGATATGCGAGCAGATTGGAACATATTATTGCTCCCCCTCAACTTTTGAGGGATTATAAGATGATGCCGAGTACAATTATTTGAAAGTTTTGAATTTACTAAGAAATTCTTGAAAAATTTGTACTCGAGCACATCTTATTTTTCACCAAAAAATCTACACTAGTAATGAACATATTCACAAGATAAATGTATTTACGAGGATTGACCTTTTTAAGATGAGAACTAAATCATATGATATAATCATTCATGGTTCCTTTGGAGTAGCGTAGGTCACCTCCGTATGGTCTTCCACCTACAAATTCTCCAAAAACTCCTTTATTTTCTCCTTGTCCTTTAGCATTTTGTCAATCGCATGAATCATAGCTTTGGATTTGCTTTGTCATGTTGGCTCAAAAAAAGTCCTGTGGCAGAGATTCTCTATTCTAATTCCCTTGAGGGCGGATCATTTTTTAGAGCAGTCCGAACATCATCGAGAGTACCATCGCTGAACTTGTGTAGTTCGTCAATGGATCAAATGTTCTTCTTGTCTTGTGTTCTCGTAGAGAACCTCTTGATCGGCGTATGGGTGTAATAAGCGTCTTGTCTTCTTGATTGGATTTGTACGTGTCAGGCTTTGTGAGGTTGAGTTTCTTTTGATAGCTTTCAACACCCAATTGAAGATCTTCCACACGCCTTTGGATGACAACGCTTCATTGTGAACATTCTTAGGAGACAATTAAAATGCTAATACGTTCCTTCACGTTGAGATTTGTTACTTTCCTTTGCAC
The DNA here is from genome assembly GCA_026074375.1 of Tanacetum coccineum. Lineage (NCBI taxonomy): Eukaryota > Viridiplantae > Streptophyta > Magnoliopsida > Asterales > Asteraceae > Tanacetum > Tanacetum coccineum. The sequence continues at coordinate 21,926 of BQNB010089816.1, forward strand.
CCGAGAAGAAGCAGCATATCTTCAATGTCTTGGATCCTTAGTTCGGTGGAAGTCGCCTTCTTTGAACTTGTAAAGAAAGTCGTCATCCCTTCGTATAGTAATCCAGTCAAGATGCTTGTAGTTTTGCCATTCGACTATTTACACCTTAGTGACAGCATAATCCGTCTTATTGAGGTAAGACGTCACTGAGCTTGATCCTTGAGGGGGGGGTTCGGGCAATGCTATAAAACTGTCTTTGCTTTTTGCCCCCAATGGTGAGATTCACAAGGAGCGAGAAGAATTTGTCGTATTTGACAATCATTTGACTCCACATTGAGTTGGGCACTAAGTCTTCTATCCATTTGATATGCCCGTAATCTGCAGCCATGGTCTTCGTAACTGAAGTAGAATACTTGCGGCTTGACTCACCACCACGTAGGTACTCAAGGTCGTTATTGATGAAGTGATGAAACGGTATAACATGACGACCTTGGAGATAATTTGGATAACTAACGGGTAGTGGCTTGATTTTTTTTGTCGCAGATCATGAGGATATTGGCGTCCTTCAGGGTTGATCCAGTCCAATTTTTCGGTTGTGGCTTTGTAGACTTCTTCACAAAAATATTCAAGTTCAGTCAAACTCTTGCATGTGCCTTTCATCAGCTCAAATGTTGGACCTGCTAGCAATTCAGGTGTTAGTGTTTGAACATTTAGCCGGTTCATCACAAAAGCGGAGAAGTCAAATGTAGTGTCGGTTAGTTCATCGAATGACTCTCGAGGGTCTTGTCTTTGTGCCAGATTGCTTAGCCAAGGTTGGACAGATTCATGAACGGCAGGAACAGACTTATTCCATGCATGATCAGGAGAAGGTAGTCGTGTAGGTTGTTGAAACCAGTCAGGAAGATGTTGGACCTCTTCTTCTGCTTGTTCATCATGGACACCTGTTTCAAACTCCTTGTGTGCAGGTGCTTCAAAGACGTCTGTAGTTTGCATAGTTTCCTCTACCGGAGCAGATTGGCTAGCAGATTGCTTGTGAGTCTTAGAACCTGTAGTAGTAGTCTTTCCTGCAGTCGTGGTTGTCGTTTCACTTGGAGCACTGGTAAAAGCGGGTTCTTTTCCTGACCTTCTTCTTTTGGACCCCCGGTCTGTTCCAGCGGAGGGTTCTTGATCATCATCTGCCCCGTCTCGAGGTCTTTTTATTGTGACCGTATCGCCATATGTATCTAACAAGATCTTGTCAGCTTCATACGCCTCAACTAATGCCTTGTAGAGTTGTCTCTGAATGTCTGACCTGTTGATAGAGTTGTTAGCTTCCATCTTGTCAATTAAGATCTTTTTTAGCTCTAGTTCTGAAAGATTTGCAGCTACAGCATGAGATGTGTTGGCTTCCTTTGATGATCGCACCAGAACCTCAGACTCGAGTTGATCGGTTACGAACTTCTCGACTTTTGGAATAATTTTGGAGACTTCCTTTTTGACTTGTTCCTTGATGATTTTCTTCATTCCGTCATCAATTGAATCAAGGAATTGTTGATTTGCAGTAGTAGACTCTTCTCGAATTCTGTCATACTTCAATTGGACTGCAACGTCCACTGCTTCCTGCATTTTATTCGCTAGATATTGATCAACGGTGCTAGGAATAGAGGAGAGCGCTTCAGCATATTGATTGGTTTGCCTGAGTTCTGAGAAGTTGTCTTCTAACGCTTTCAGTCTATAATCAAAGCCAAACAACGAGGCAAAGTTAGGAAGATTTTGTAGCGAGGAGCTTGTAGTGGTAGCCGGTGTCAGAATTGGTGGTTGTTGAGTTTGAATGACGAGAGGATACGGTGTTGGAGGGCGATTGATTTGTGCAGTGAAGGATGGCTCCATGATGGCTGTAACAGAAGTATCAATGAGAGAGGTGGCTTCAGTATGTTGTCCAAAAATATCATCAACACCAGTATCTTGGTTTGGATTCAGCATGTTGGAGACGAATCCAGATGATACAGACGAACTTTGTTGTTGACCATCAGGATTAACCGGAGTTAGGGTCACATGAGTGTCTTCAACATCTGTCATTACTTTATCTCTTCCATCAAGATCGGTATTGGTATCTTTGACTGCCTCATTTCCTTGATCCTCTGTATATGTAGCCTCTTCTTGCGTCTTTTCTCCTTCAACATTCGTTCCTTCTACTTCATTGTCACTATCTTCCTCATCTGATGATGAAATACTAGAATCATCTTCATCAGTATCCTCTTCATGTATTATTTCATCATCATGAGTCGTGAGCTTTGGATGGACAAAATCATCACCATCATCATCTGATTCAGTCAGTTCTTCATCATCATCATCTTGAGCTTTCTTATCATCGTCATGGTCATCATCATCTTCATCATCCTGAGTAGTCTCATTAACGTCATTTTTATCTGCATCTTCATCATCTTGAGCTTGCTCATCATCTTGATCATCGTCACTTGATTTCCAAGAGATATCATCCTCTGAGTCATAATCAGGAGCATCGGGAACCCTGGTGTAACACCCGTTCCTTCATCTGCTCTAGAACCACTCGCATGAGAGCTATGAGTTCTTGACGGCTTCTTTTTATGACTATTTTGAGTTGCTCAGCCTCTGTCAAATCTGCCTCAGAGATATTCTCCAGCTCTGTAGTCTTTTGTTTTCCTTTTCCAGACTTCTTTTCCTTGGGGGCAGTGGGAGGCTTCTGTTGAGTGATTATGTCTGTATTAGCTTTCTTCTTGCTTCCTTTTGTCTTAGGAGGAATTGTTCCTGAAGCCCTAGCATAATACTCTTTGTATGATTCAGAGTTGCGGATGTCCTCATTGGTTAATGACACTGGCAAGATAGCCCCGTACAACTGAGTGGCTTCATTCCTTGAGATGACATTGATGGTAGTAAACATTGGGTCATCTCTGGCATAGTGCCAATTGACCTTGTTTCTTCTAGGAATTGAAGGATCTTTTTCCATGACATAGTTGACGACTAACTTGGTGAACCGAGGATAGTACATCGCATTGCCCTTCTTCGTGTTTTTGTTCTCAATCTTAAAAATGAAGTCCTCCCACAGAAGATATGCATAATCAACGTTCTTCTTATTGTACATGCCCCACAAGATTTGAGCTTGAGAAAGACGAAGACTGTCATATGAAGGTATACCACTGAGACATTTGTTGATGATAGCAGCAAATGATCTCCAGGGTTGATGCAGTTTATTGACATTAACGTCAGTGATCTTCCTTATATCTCCAGAATGACCAAGACTAGCTAGAAAGATGAGGATCTCCTTCTCAAGAGGTGGGTCTACAAACTTCTTATTACCGACTTTAGGGCAAATTTGAAGAATGTCCCTGAATTGCTCAAGACCGATGATGTGCTTCTTGTTATTCATCTTAAATCGGACAGATCGATTATGAACATAAGCAGAAGCCCAGAATTCCTGCATATAGATCTCTGGAGCATCTGCAGTGACTTGGAAAGCCTTGTAGAAAGGAGTGAGCTTTAACACATCGTAGACCACTTGAAGGGTTGCTTCCTTTGATGTGATATCCGAACTTAAGCGAAGATTGCATTTTCCAATCTTAAGTCGGTCAGCCGGAGCCACCAATGCATCATCCAAAGCAATCTGATCCGCTATTGAGAGTGCCATGAGTCTGTTTAAGAAAGAGTGAGTGCAGTTTATAAGAAAACACAATCATTCATTCATGAGAACCTTTATGACTTTTAGCACTTTTGAAGATCAATCTACTTAGATAGACGAATAGCGTGTAAGACAAAGGCACCTATCCTAACAATTAAGTCGAATGTAGTTAACCTTGGTTTTGTCAAGCTTTTACTGTCTATTTTAAACTAAGAGATTTGTTGAATTTAATCTTAGTTAGAAAAAATTTGATCTTAAGTGTGTTATGTCAAAAAAATTGGTTAAGTGTTGATAACTTTACTCGTTCGGTCCTCAAAAACAGCTAGATCGAGTTGCACTGAAATTACACTTGTTCGGTCCATGTACACAAGCACTCGTTCGGTCCTTAGAACATGTGCTCGTTCGATCCTCACAATCATGTGCTCGTTCGATCCTCTCATTTAGACGCTCGTTCGGTCTAATCAAATAGTCTCTCGTTCGGTCCTTTCAGGGAATTACTCGTTCGATCCTCACATGATTCACTCGTTCGGTCCACACTAAAACTTCACTCGTTCGGTCCTCAATAGAATTCACTCGTTCGGTCCTCAACAGACTTCACTCGTTCGATCCACAAAGGACTTCACTCGTTCGGTCCTGTCTAAAAGACACTCGTTCGATCCTTTCTAGCATACACTCGTTCGATCCTTTCTAGCATACACTCGTTCGATCCTTTCTAGCATACACTCGTTCGATCCTTTCTATCATACACTCGTTCGATCCTCACATTTAGACACTTGTTCGATCCACAACAAATTACTCGTTCGGTCCATGCAGGTTATACTCGTTTGATACACACCACGTTACTAGATCGGTCCATATGGTTTATACGCAATCGATTTCTTAAGTTTGTGCAAGATCGACTTTTACATTTAACTCTAAACTAGCATTTTCATTGAGCCATAACAATCTCATACACAAACATATCATATTGTTACATTATTTCGCATTTTTACACTAAATTTTTTTTTCTTTTCGAACACAAAACATTCAAGAACTCATTTAAATCACAACAAATGATCAAGCTAGGTTAACCTATACATTTATTAAACCTAAAACTACAAAAGCCCTCAATCAATTATACGTTTTCACCACTTTTTGATTTGACGAACCCTAATTTTATAATTAGGGCTGCTACGATCAAGAATGACGAAAACACACAATTCCTTTAGGGATTCGAGTTGATTAGGAGATGAAGATCGAGATTAAAGTTATACCTTAGATGAAATGGAGTGAGTGAACTTGATTGTTGTGGTTCGAATGGAAAGTGATCGTGTGTGTGTTTGAGTGTGTTTTGAGTGTGTGTAAAGTTTGTGTACAGTGAATGGGACGGGTGATGATTGGTAAAGGTATAACACAATTTTAACTTTGGCACATTTGGCCCCTCATCTACACACAACTTATTAATCTTGCCAATTAGGTTTTATAAGGTATATTCAAGATAAACAAAAAGCACACTTGGTCCCTAATGTTTTAAACTCTCATACCTATAGACATAATTTAGCAAAACTACACCCTAAAGGCATAAAACAAGTAACACATAAAGCACAATCGAGTTAAACTTAATTAACTTTCTATCATGAGATATTACGTTATCGTTTGAAAATCTTTTTCCCTTTTTACAGCTCATTTGATCATGACAAAGAAATTTTGAAAAGTATTTTCAGATGATGAAATGATTTTGTATGTGACAAAACAACAAACACCAAGATAAATAAGATTTCTCTTATTTATTCA
>BQNB010089817.1:9602-27310 GCA_026074375.1 Tanacetum coccineum
GTGATTTCACCTATCGGACAATAGGGAGGGTGATGATGATATGTCTTGGTTCAAAAATATCGGTAGCTCTTTACGAGCATATCATTAATAAGCTTCACTGGAACCCTAACTGGAAGTTATTTGTTGAGAAATTTAGGGATGATGGCTTCAAAGAGGTTATTGTTTCTAAAGCATTCACGGATGGGAATTGATTTGCACACTCAAAAAATTGATTGAGACACTCTCATCTGTGCATTACATAGTTGTACCAGAGTCACACAGTACTTAATCTGCTTGTACAATGAGTGTCCCAATCAAAATTAAGAGTGTGCAAATCATCTCCCCGGAGGATGCTCTAGTTGATACTATTAAAGACAACTGGAGGCTGGCCAGTTTCGTGCATCTTTTGGATCGTCTTCTTTTCGTGCATTCTTGGTTTTGTCAAACCTTTTACACTACTAAGTCTTCTTTTGTTGGATGGTTTACATATCTTCACTCTCCTGCTACTACAACTAAATGGAGTCCAAATTATAAATCATTACATCATCAGGCAAACTTCTGTGTTCAATTAGTCCACAAAGTTCTGTACAATAGAGAAGATACTATATCATGGTTACAAAGATCGGATATCAAGCACTCTTATTATCTTCCAATTTTAGCAATGAAGTTAGTTATGCTGTTGTGTTTAATTTTTCTAGAACAGTCAGATTGTTCGCAGGTACTACTTAATTTGCTGTCGGGTTCTAGAAGCATTGCTTATATGCTTCCAAAGAGGTTTGTGTCTAGTCTTTTGAGAAGAAGGAAGGGTTGTCGCTTGAACTTAAATCCAGAAGTAGTTGCAGAAGCATTTATTAGCATAGACGATTCTCTCTTGGTTGTGTGCTCCGAAGACGAGAGACCTAAAATCCATGCTCCCTGTGCTATATTTGTTAATCTTAGGAATTCCAGAGAAGAGGTCATGAGTGTATTGTTCCAAACAAAATCTACTCTTTGTGCTCAAAATCCATGGAACGATAATGGTTGTGGGACGATTGCTGAAGTGACATGTTCTAACACATTAGGAGATGCAAATCGGAATGAAAATACAGTGGATGGATGCAGAGGGGAACTGCAAATTGAACGGAAAGCTTGAAAGAAATATCTGAATTTTTAAATGGGAGGGTGGTAGATTTTGCAAACATGTTTATTGGTGATGTTCCAGAAATAGTAAGTGCATTCCGGCTCTTTTTAGTTTTACTAGCAGGGTACTCGCGTGATGCGGCGGCGGGTACCATTTAATCAAAAAATTTAGCGAGCTATATTTTTCGATTACATGTTTTTCATGATAACGACTTTACGCTTGATGATAATTTTAGGGAATAAATTTATCGCATACTATTTCATATTCAAATGTCAAAGTGGGTTTGTTGTTGAAATGTGATGGTGTTGTAAAAAAGACACATAATTTCGGTTCGTTGTTGTTACCGAAGTCTCTCGAATAGTAAACTTTACCTCTAACGGTCAGAACCGGTATGACTTGAGGACCTCTCTAGCTGGTTTGTACATTGAGTTTTCGTAGTTGTAATACTTAATTTTAAATTGGTGCATCAATTAATTGTGCTTATTGAATAAATTCTTGTATTACATAATTTTTGGGCATTAAATAGATTGTATCATGTGTTATATTAGTTATACGTTTGAGTAAAAGGTATTTTTAATTTTAGCATTGATTATATGTGTTGAATTGATGTATATGTGCATTTAATAGATGTAAACAAAGCTTTAAAACTTGTAATGCTTTAAATTAAGTTTTATTTGTGCATTAGAAGTATTGTATAATATGCTTCGTAATTTAGATTACTTACAAAAAAATTATCACATTAAATGAAGAAAAAGAGTGCAAAATATTTTATACTCGGTATAAATTTATTTAAGAAAACAAGGGAAGAAAATAAAACTAAAAAAAAGACTCATCAGCACTTCTCTCGTCAATCTCCCCCAAATTCAAAATCAAGAAAACCCAATAGACAAAAATGAAATGGCAAAGATTTATATCAATACCAATATTAGCAGTTTTAGTACTAATGGAATTATTGTATTATGGTACAGTTTTTATCTTTCTTGATGATTGGATTGGGTTAACAAATTCAACAGCAGGTTATACAAATGTTGTGATCTTCACTTTATTGGCATCTTTCACACTTTATTCATTTTTAGTGTGTGTTCTTACTGATCCTGGTGGTGTCCCATCTGGTTATTTTCCTGATATTGAAAATCATGATGGGTCTGATCAAGAATCAAGACAAGCTGTAAGAAATTCTGTAATTTTATAGTTTGGTTTCAATAAAAATAGTGTTTTGATGATACCCTTTTGAGATTAGTGGTTATAATTGTTGAATTTGGATTATAATTGTGTAGAAACCGTGGTTTAGTATAGTTAGGGTTTGCGTAAACTGTGGAATATTGATATGTGTTCAAATATTCGATATCCCACATTGTCCATGTAGAGAGGAGAACCTGGATATTTAAGGTATGAACCTGGCCTTGACTCGTTGTACACCGTTTGGTGCAATGTATGGGCTTGTACCAAGAACAAACCCGTAAGGCGGAGGTGCCAAAGCGGACAATATTCTATGAGAATTGACCGGTTTGTATCAAATATTTGTTCCCTGTGATCGAATTAGCGCTGAGTGTCTCGTTTTATTATAGTAAGATGCATGATAGATTATGTGATATGATTTATACTTGCATACAACTATGTGTTAGACTCTTAGCTTATCCTAGGTTAATTAATCGAATAACGGGCACTTTCTTTTAACTGCTTTTTGTTCGGACACTTATGGCGCGTTAAATTGCAGTATCGATGCACATTTATTTGGTGTATAGTATCCCAAATATGATTTCCCAATTTGATCTAGAACATTTAGATGACAAACTGTTTCCTCTAATCTGATTTTTCGTGTAGTCTCATCAGTTAACATTATATGATACAAAGCCCCACAAATAGGTAGAACCTGCACCTTCTAGTTTACAAAATACAGTAGACTCCTGGCGGTTGGATTACTTTTTTTTCTCCAATGATGCACCTTCATTGTTGAGGTTGAACATGCTACTATCCTAATGGAATACAAGTTGACACATTTTCTTTTTCTGGTATTTGATTTCTGTTTTATGGAAAATTTGGAATCTTATCAAACTGTGATTTGATCTCAACAACCAAGTGTCTCTGTGTTAAGATGGAATGAGTGAATGACTAAATAAATGTAAGATATTGTTTTTACATATTAAGGAAATGTACTAGCATTAGGGGAATGGTCTAATTTTGCATCATGCAATTTGCGAAGTCACAGTAACATGATTGTTTACCAACATAACATTGTCTTTAAAGAGGTTGGTGAGTTTCATTTTAGGACGTAGGACACAAACATAGCTAGTGATGCTTGCATGTGGATGAGGTGAAGTAAATGGATGAGGTTTTCCTTTTTCAAGTTAAAATGGAACGAGTGAATGACTAAATAAATGTAAGATATTGTTTTTACATATTAAGCAAGTGTATTAGCATCAGGGGAATGGTCTAATTTGCCATCATGCAATTTGTGAAGTCACAGTAACATGATTGTTTACCAACATAACATTGTCTTTAAAGAGGTTGGTGAGTTTCATTTTAGGGCTTAGGACACAAACATGACTAGTGATGCTTTCATGTGGATGAAGTCAAGTAAATGGATGAGGTTTTCCTTTTTCAAGTTACCCAGGGAGGGCGAGTCTTTTGACTCAGATGTTCGCGGCCTGACTGGTCGTGACCATTTCCGACCCTTTCCATGGCCACCCCCAAGATGTGTACCTAGTGAGGATTAAACCTGACTTTTGTGAGGACTTCATGTGGATGAAGTGAAGTCTAGATAATAATAGAACGCAAGCATGGTTTTATGCGTTAGTGGCTTAGAGGTACTTGTTTACTCAAAATTTCTCTTAGTTGTAATTTGTGAACTAGAGAAAGGTGATGACAGTAGTGATGTAAATAATTAATCATAATATGGAAGAATTTTGTTCAGACTCTTATTAGTAAAAGAAAGCAATATGGAGGAATATTGTAAAGTATTATTGACTCTCGTATCATGATGGGCTCATGGATCACCTTAATATGTGACACGTTCTTAGTTCTTGCTGATCCTGGTGGTGTCCCATCTGGGTATTTTCCTGATATTGAAAATAATGATGGCTCGGATCAAGAATCAAGACAAGCTGAAAGAAATTTTTGTAAATTTGTTGTTTTGTTTGGTTTAGTTAAAAATTGAGTTTTGATGATGCCCTTTTGAGATCGGTGGTTATAATTTTTGGATTTGGATTATGATTGTGTGACCATGATTTAGAAACTGTGGTTTAGACCGTTTAGTATGGTTAGGGTTTACGTAAATTGTGGAATATTGGTATGTGTTCAAATATTCATGAGACGCATTTTGCTACAATGTGGGCTTGTAGCAAGAACAAATCCATGAGGCCAAGGTGCCAAAGTGGACAATATTCTATGAGAATTGGCCGCTTCATATCAAATATTTGTTACTTGGATCAAATTAGAGCTGAGCGTATCGTTTTACAACTATGTCTTAGACTTCTAGCTTATCTTAGATGAACTAAGCGAATAGGATTTCCCAAGTATGGTTTATCATATGGTGTATAGTATCCTAAATATGATTTCCCTATTTGATCTAAAACCTTTAGATGACAAATTGTTTCCTCTAATCTGATTTTTTCTGTAGTCTCATCTGTTGAAATTATATGATACAAGGCCCAACAAATCGGTCGAACCTGCACCTTCTAGTTTTAAAAATTGACTCCTAGCGGTTGGATTACTAGGGCTGTTTTTCTTCCATGATGTACCTTCATTGTTGAGGTTGAGCCTGCTACTATTCTAATGCAATATAGGTATGTAAGTTGTTACAAGTTGACACCTTTTCTTTTTCTAGTATTTGATTTCTATTTTATGAAAATTTTGGAATCTTATCAAACTGTGCGAATTAATCCTGTTTGACCTTAACGACCAAGTGTATCCATTTCAAGAGGAATGAGTGAATGACTAAATAAATGTAAGATAAGTATATTCCATCCCAAAACAGAGTGCTATGCTTCAATAGGTGAGTAAATGGGCTTTAGAGCTACATTTTTTGCATATTAAAAAATCAGACTATTCTTTCTGGTCATAAGCAAATATACTTGCATTAGGGGAAAGGTCGTATTTTGCATCATGCAACATGTAAATTCGCAATATCATGATTGTTTACCAACATAGCATTGTCTTAGAGGTTGGTGAGGTTCATTTTAGGATTAAGGACACAAACATGGTTGGTTGCTTGTGGATGAAGTGAAGCAGACGGGTAGAGTTTGCCCTCTTCAAGTTACCCGGGGAGGGCGAGTCTTTTGAGTTTTGACTAAGATGTACGCGGCCTTCCTTGACAGTTTAGCCACCCCCAAGATGCTTAGTGAGGTTTGAACCTGATTCTTGTGAGGACTTCATGTGGATGAAGTGAAGTATAGACAATAATAGAATGCAAGTGTGATTTTATGCGTTAGAGGCTTAGACTCAATTACTTAAAATTTCCCCTAGTTGTACAATGTAATTTGTGAACTAGAAAAAGGTGCTGTAGTGATGTAAATAATTAACCATTACTGGCTGTCGAATACGTTCAACCTTCTAGACTCTCGTATCATGATGGGGCTCATGGACGATGGATCGCCTTAGTATGTGGCTGATACGAACCTATCCCCTACTAGGCTCGTATCGGTTCATAAGTCCAAGTGTAGAACTCACTCAAAAAGCTAGCTTGTTTGAGGAGGGGACACCTAGACTTTATAAACCATCAACCAATCCCATACTTGGCCGATGTGGGATCATAACAGTGGCATGTTCCCTTATATTTTTACGCACATGTATTCACTATGTCCTTACCGATAATCACGGGTTGACACCCCTCTTTGGGTCCAAGCCACCACTCCATAGGCCACCACTCCGAGCTCGTTGGTCACGGCTATGTTGGTCACGGCTGGCACCCTCTTTGAGTCCAAGCCACCACTCCACAGGCCACCACTCCATAGGCCACCACTCCGAGTGTTGGAACCTCGAAAGGTAGGGCTAGCTCTGATACCAATTGATACGAACCTATCCCATACTAGGCTCGTATCGGTTCATAAGTCCAAGTGTAGAGCTCACTCAAAAAGCTAGCTTGTTTGAGGAGGGGACACCTAGACTTTATAAACCATCAACCAATCCCATACTTGGCCGATGTGGGATCATAACAGTGGCATGTTCCCTTATATTTTTACGCACATGTATTCACTATGTCCTTACCGATAATATTTTTTGACCCCTATTTATATGTTCAACCCTTTGACCTGACCTTAATTTACAAGAGCTATTGATCCCTTTGAAGTCTTATTACTGTGTGAATCATTGAAGAAATAGAAGATATTTCACAATGTTTTGGCATTAATTAGTAACGTGACAAATTAGTATTATCTTAGTTTGTATAATTTTATGTGTTGGCTGGAGGTACCTGCTGAGGACTCAATCAGAGTTTCTAAGATGGGTTTTATAATTTTTTTGCTGACGAGTACTTAAATGTCGACTTTTTAAAGGCGTTTTTATATGGCTTCCATTCTGGTTACACATGTGACATGAGAACCCAATTTTATTAGGTTTTCAGTTGAGTTTCAAGTGATAAACTGTAAGAACGATCTGAAATAATGGGAGATGGATACCTACATGGGTTATATTCTTGCTATTACATACAAAAAATTTGAACCCTCCATTCCAGAAAAAAATTGCACACCAAAAGTTGAGGTTGAACCCGTACTATCCATCCTAATTCAACATTGACGTGGAAGTTGTTAATAATTTACACAAATGCTTTTATTTTTGAGTCATAAGAAATAGTAAAAGTCTTAGAGAAGAAGGGTCTTGTCACACCAAGGGTCTTGTGGAATTTTCAGTGTCATGGGTTTTACCACCATAGCATTAAAATGCTGGCGAAGTTCAACCTAGGACGCAAACATGTTAAGTGATGGTTGCATCTCGGTTGATTGAAGTCTTAATAGTAATATAAATCAAGGGGTGCTGATAAAAGTGACGTGAAAGATTAATTTCCGTCGGATAATTCTAAGCTCTCACCGATGATGAAAAAAAAACATGTACGGATATTTTTTTAGAACGGCACCACACTTGAAATCTGACCCCGACTTAAACCATCCAAACGGGCAGGCCCCGGGACCCGAACCACTAGGAGAGACCCGTGAAGGGAAACCCCTAGTGCTCTCCTATCATGATAGCCTAACATTATGAGACCCTTTATCTATATGTTAACCCTCTGAACCAATATTACTTTTCACTAAAAAATGGCATATTTTTTACTATTTTCGGAAGCCATGTTTGTTTTTACTGGAAATCTAGCTGTCTAATTTAATAAAGTCACCTTTTTTTGGTAAATAAATCAAGTAAAGATAACTTGTGAAGGTGAAAACCAATGTATTACCTGCATGACCTTTAAAAGTCAACTGTAATTGTAGTAATGGGACAGAGATTATTAATCGCTTGGATTATTTACTTGAACACAGACCACTTCAGGGTGGTTTTATATGAGGTTTGTTTTGGTTAAACATGCAATATGAGTGCGCAGTTGTATTAGAATTTTAATTGAGTTTCTAGGATGTGAACTCTTTTTTATATCTTACATCTGTTTTGGATTGTTAATGCTTCCATGAGTTGCACATTTCAGGAAGCACTCAAAAAACGATGTGACAAGTGTTCTGCATACAAGCCTCCAAGAGCACACCATTGCCGTATTTGCAGAAGGTGTGTCTTGAAAATGGTGGGTAGTAAATACTAAATACAATAACATACTTTATAGAATAAAAAGTCATGGTTTGACTTTTTAGGTCAAGCTTCATCTTGTAAGCTGAAAAACTAATATGTTTATTATTCATATCTGTCTTTCTCTGGGCATTTAGTAAAGTTAGTTATTAAGAACTTCTACTTAATATTGTACCTTAAATTCGGGTTTTTTTTGTGCTGTCCTTAAGATCCAAGTTAATTTACAAAATGATTTGCGTTGGTTTTGCTCAACTAGATCCCTTTATTTGTCATTGTGCAGTCATATGTTACGTATTTGATCTAAGGAGTCAAACGCATACCTTGTTTATGGACAGCAGTAGAGGTCTCATTAAATTTCATATCACCAGTAACTCATTTGACTAAAAAGGCAAAACCATACCTTGTTCTTGTAGAAGCATGGCTATCATATTTTAGGTTCATAACCTGTGTTATTCATGATAACTTCTCACGCATTGAATTTTTGTTTAGGATCATCATTGCACATGGATAAACAACTGCGTTGGTCAAAGGAACTATAAAGCTTTTTTCCTTCTTGTTTTCTATGCAACTATTTCATGTCTTCATTCTATGGTATGTGCAGAGCACTCTATCTGGTTCTTATCATTATACGCTTTTCATTTTCTATAACTTTTACGAATTGTACAGATTATAATCATTGGTTGTGGATTTCAAAAGGATTGGGAGTCTGCCGGGTCAACTCGTCTCAAAACCTTTTATGTAAGTATTTAAATTCTGTTTGAACTTCTTTTGTTGGGTAAGATGCTACATTCTGCATAGCATGAAACTTAGGTGATGACATCATCTTTACCTTATAAGTTATAACTAGAAATGCTTATTCCTTGTTTCCAGAAAGTTATGAGCTTTAACTCAATGTCGACAAGTTTTATGATGGGTATTTACTAAGAATCCATGGTGAGTGTAAAATCTTAAGGTTATAGTGTAGAGGTTAAAGCTTGACGGTTCATCCTGATTTTTTTATATGTAACGATGTCTTAAAGGGTGTTTGGATGCGCATTTTCCAGAGTGAATATTGTGACATGATGATAAGATAATCTTATGATTAAGTTATAGTTAGGTGACTTCTGCTAAAATTAATTGTTCCTGCAGTAAATGTAAATGCCTTCTTTAGGATATGACTATTTTGGTCCTTAACAATCATATAAAGTTAGAATCAGAGTCAGTTATGTTGGACCCAATACAATTGATTGTTATAACTTAATTATTAGGTTTGTAGCATATCTAAACACCCGGGTGCATTTGGTTGGGGTATATTGGAGGAATTTCATGGCATTTGCATTTTAAATTCTTTCAAATATTGTGTTTGGTATGTCAAATGAAGGAATTTAAAATTCCCTAAATTGGCAAAATGAGGAGAATTAAAATGCCTTTAAAAAGTGAGAAATTTGAATTTACTTGGAAACACTTTTTTTTATAAATGACCAAATTAGACCAAAATACTATTTTTACTTTTTTTCTTGATGTTTTTGTTGTAATTTTATGTTTTTTTTAGAATCAAAGAAAATCCGCCACTTCTTAGAAAATTGCAATAACAAACATAAGGACAGATTTCAAAATACTACTGTATTAATTTCTGTCAACCAAACATGTGAAAGTATTTTAAATTCCAAAATTATAAATCCACAAGAATTGAAATTTCCTAGGATTTGAAATTCCGGAATTTCAAATTCACGAACCAAACGGATTTCGGCTGTTCATTTCTGGTTTATATGACCATTATTGATAGAATGTTGTGAATTTAACGCCAAAAAAAATAAAAAATAAATAAAAGAAACCCTTAGTTGTAAGTTAATAATACGTGACCCCTAGTCAAGAATAGTTAAACATGCTTACTGAGAATTAACAATAGATTCCTTTTCTCATATGCAACTCTAGATTTACATGGTTACCCAAATTATGCAAAATATGCGACAGTCAAGATCATACGACCTGCATTGGAACATCTATTTGGCAACCGTCCCATCTCAATGTCAAATAGGGGTGACATATCAGGTTGAAGGGTTCGAGTTGTTGCCATCTTGATGTTAAATAAGTGTGGCAAATCAGGTTGAAGGGTTTGTCACTTTGTCCAAGTCAACTCTATCGCATTTACATATAATTAAACACGAGGGCCGTGTATCTAAATGGGTAGGAGGTTAGCGGGTCAACCCGTTTAAACAAGTTGGCGGGTGACACGGGTTGGCAGGCCGAATCCTTTGACCCATTTAACCCATATAATCAAATATAAATATAATTTTTTGAATAAAATTAAACAGGTTAAGCGAGTTGACCCGAAACTTGTTTAGACCCAACCCTAACCCATTTATTTTTGTGTTAGTCTTGTGTCGTGTAAGGAATTGCCACCCTTAATCTCAAACATGATAGTAATGGGCTTGATCTCAAAAGTAAAATTGTCAATTTCTTTTGAAGTAACGGATTATATAACCGTTTTATTTACAAGCCTGGATCTTGTACGGAGTAATGTTTTCTTCATTACAAGATTGACTTATCAGCCTATGTTTAACAGATTACATCGGGGGTAATGATCTCTCTCTTAAGTTTGACACTTGGAACTCTCCTTGGATGGCATATCTACCTGTTGACACATAATATGACAACGATAGAGGTAAGACGTTCCTTTCTCGTTATGAGTATTGAGGGTATTCATGACACGTATCTAACCATCAAACATGTCTCTTATACTATGTGTCTAGTTAAACATTATAATCTGATGAAAAAGAATTGCAATTTTGTTTTGTTTCTAGTATTATGAAGGGACTAGAGCAGCATGGTTGGCACAAAAGTCGGGGCAGATTTATAAACATACATATGATGTTGGTCTATACAGAAATCTCACCATGGTACCGTCTTTAATTTTTATTTTCCCTAGACATACCAGTCTTTGTGGGTTGTGGTGTGTACATAGGCAGTTTCTAGTAATGTTTCTACTAATTATTCATCTTTGTTCTGGACAGATTTTAGGCCCAAGTATGTTGAGATGGCCATTGCCATCTGCAATGGGCCATGTCAAAGACGGGACAAGTTTCCCTACTGTTCGAGATAGCTTATAATGTCATATTTCAGATCATATTTCTCAATTTTCGATATCCATATCTTCAAAAGATGCACGATCATGGCGGTAAATAGGAAAGCAGAGATCAATGGTGCAGCATTTGTACATGTATGGAGAAAAGTGATCAATTTGTTTTTGTTGTTTTGTTGCTTAGCTTATATCAAGAATGTCATTGTGAAATCACAATCTTTAAAAACGTGAGATTTATATTACATTGCAACCACATAAAGTCATAACAGCATATAAATGAAATTACTACATGAAGAACAAAGATGGTCGCTTGATCTTAGAATGTTTAGTTTGGAATTTGGTATATACTTTTTTTGAAAAAGCAATATATTATGTAGATATTAAGAGGCTACCAAGTTGCTGGAAATTACGACACGGAAAAAGATTTCGACCCCGACGGTACTACAATGACCATAGACTACAAATACCATGCACTTGGCAATTGGCATGAGTAGGTGATCCTGAAAGTTAAAACTCGAACTAAAAAGATAATAGTTTTGAACCTTTAGAATTAAACATAAGTACTTATAAACACATCAAACTAAAATAATTAAATTCCGGGGTTAGTTATTTGCTGATTTCACTAGGTCAACCAAAGCCTCATTGAACTATGGTTTTGTGTTATCATATCATTATTCAGTATCTGGTAATAGCATATTCTTGGGTTTCTTTATTATTTTTGCCAATCTCGAAAAGGGTTATCAAGATTTTTGAAGTTCCACTTTCATGCCGATCTACACCGCGGCATCTTTCACGCCTTTATAATTGATTTAAGTTGTGTGGTGTTTTCTAATGATAATAACAAGCAAGATTATCCGCGCGTTGCTGCGGGCGTTAATTTTTCGCGCGTTGTTGCGGGGCATTATTCTTTTTTTTCCGGGTTTATTTTTTCGGGTTTATTTTTTCGGGTTTATTTTTTCGGGCTCATGTTTAATAGTTTGTTTTTTTTCTCATATTAAATGGCAATCGCGTATTAAGTACTTCTGTAATTTTTTTTTCTTATTTTGTGCCAAGTAGGTTTTTTTTTATGTTGCATACGTTTTTTTTTCTTGTCGAGTAATTTTTTATATGGGCGTATGTGTTTGGCCTCATGTCGCGGGTATTTTTTTATCTGAATAAATCAGTACTTTTGTAATTTTTTTTGTGGGGTGTTATTTTTATTTATTTATTTTGTGCGGGTTTATTTTTTCGGTCTCATGTTTAGTAGTTTTTTTTATATAGGCGTATGTGTTAGGCCTCATGTCGCGGATATTTTTTTGATCTGAATAAATCATGCTTTCTGAAAAAAAAAAATTTTCTATTTTGTGTCGAGCAAATTGTTTTTTATAAAGGAGAGGGGGGGGGGGGGTTATAAAGTTTCTTTTTTTTGGGCTGATGAACAGATAACACCCCGCCGGGGTACATGTCCAATGATATATAAAAGCAAGATGTATCCGTGCGTGCGCGGGCGTTAATTTTCCTCGCGCAGTTGTTGCGGGGCATTATTCATTTTTCTTCCGGGTTATTTTTCGTGTTATATTTTTTCAGGCTCATGTTTAATAGTTTTTTTTTCCTCCTATTAAATGGCAATCGCGTAATAAGTACTTTTGTAAATTTTTTTTCCTAATTTTGTGACCGAATAAGGTTTTTTTTATGTTGCATACGTTTTTTTTTCTTCCTATTTTGTGTCGAGTAATTTTTTATATGGGCGTGTGTGTTTGGCCTCATGTCACGGGTATTTTTTTATTTGAATAAATCAGTACTGGGCGTTAATTTTTCGCGCGTTGTTGCGGGGCATTATTCTTTTTCTTCCGGGTTTATTTTTTCGGGTTTATTTTTTCGGGCTCATGTTTAATAGTTTTTTTTTTCTCATATTAAATGGCAATCGCGTATTAAGTACTTTTGTAATTTTTTTTTTCTTATTTTGTGCCGAGTAGGTTTTTTTTATGTGATAAACGTTTTATTTTTCTTTTCCTTTTTCTTTCCTTTTCTTTTGGGGGGGCCTATTTTGTGTCGAGTAATTTTTTATATGGGCGTGTGTGTTTGGCCTCATGTCACGGGTATTTTTTTATTTGAATAAATCAGTACTTTTGTAATTTTTTTTCTGGGGTGTTATTTTTATTTTTATTTATTTATTTTGTGCGGGTTTATTTTTTCGGACTCATGTTTAGTAGTTTTTTTTATATAGGCGTATGTGTTAGGCCTCATGTCACGGATATTTTTTGATCTGAATAAATCAGTGCTTTTGTAAAAAAAAAAATTCTTATTTTGTGTCGAGTAAAAATTTTTTATAAAGAGGGGGGGGAGTTATAAAGTTTTTTTTTGGCCGATGAACAGTAACACCGCCGTGCCGGGCCGATTGGCTACACTGTTCATCGATAAATAGTAGCCCGAACACTGTTCATCGATGAACAGTGATTTGGGCATCTGAAATAGTGACGCGTAACATGCCAAATGATTATATATATAATTATACAATTCTCATTTAAAAGGATTATAAAATAATTAAAAAAAAAACCGAAAAAGAAATGCATAGATCATGTTACTTAAATCACCTCGAATCAGTTATCATCAAAGTGGTTTTTTACGTGGCTATTGGGTTTATCATCTTCAAGGGATATAGTGGTAATAACAAGTCAGGTTTTTATCAAGCAAATCGAGCTTGAGCTTGGTTTGTCGAGTTTTTATCGAGTTTGAACCCGAGGCCAATAAACCAACTCGAAATACATAACAAACAAAGTTCGAGCTTTTAATAGCTCAAGCTCGAGATTTCATCAAGCCTTTCAAACCTTAATATTTATTTTTTTGGATCATCTAACGGGTGCCCTTAGGCAATGTTTGACGTTTGTTGATCCCTTTCATCCCTTTCGCATGGTCACACTTAACAACTTTGTTATCATAACCAAGTTCAATGTCTAACAATATAATATAATGAAAAGACTAATAGCAAGTTATAAAACGCAAAAGTAAATACACAAGTATTTGTCAACGTAAATTCTTATTAGAGGTATATTTAGACAATTTACACAGTTTTAGTTGAATGACAATGTATATGTGTTATCTACTCTTTAAACTAAAACATAAACCAAAGTTAATGTTTGAATAACTATGCTTACCAATCGAATTTATGATCTGAGTACTTAGTTCTATTCGAGGGAGTAAACGTACGATTAAAAGTGTCCCACTTTAGTTGTAATAGCTTTATCGATTACTCGTTTACAAGTCTTCTATTTATAGGCAAAGTAATAAGTAATACCAAAAGACAAAAGTATCATGTCAATATCTTATTGGTTAAGTACATTTGCACTTGAAAACCTTCTATTCCCCGTATAAATCCAACCATAGTTTTGGTAATAAGTGCTAGCAACTGTTATCCTTTTACGCTTACTTCGTACTTTGTTGACTTTCTTGATAGGTACTTTTCACTTATCCTTTTAATAAAGTTCTCACCTAAACTTCACTTAGATATTAGTCTTCATGAAGACTTCATTGTTGATGAGATATAATGGGTTTCAGTGAGATATTGTCAGTAGTCACTGAAACGATTACCTTCTTCTTTGGTTCATGGACTACACACTCTGAGTTTCACCTCAAGGAGTTGTGAGTCTTTCTTCTTATACTCGGTTTAACACAGAAGGTAACTCACTGGATGTTCTATTCATTCAGTGACTTGAGTTGGGGTTAGGGTCTTTAAAAACTTAGGTTATTTTCTATTCAAACAATAGTGAAAGATCATTGGACACAGAATTCACCGGACAACGTTATTATAAAAAGAAACTTTGAGTGTTTTTTGGGTAAAGGGTTTCCCCAGTAAAATATATTACATCAAAAAAACCGTTGAAGTACAAAGGATGTAGGTGAGGTCCTACATCATAGCCCGTTACCAGGCAGAACATGAACGCACCATTGGTGCTTAAACCAAACAACATAAGATTGACATGCCAATCTCAAGAAACAACAGGAAACTTTGAGTTTATTTAATTAAAAATTAGATTAGTTATGGTAATTTACAAGTTTAATTAACGTGTACAAATGCAATTGTACTTTGAAAGAAGGTTTGTGTTTAATAAATGCAGTTTAACTGGTGCCCTCAAGGCACTTGTTAGACAATCCCATATTTTATTATACATATTTACATAAATAACCTAAAGTCTAAGGTGGATATTGGTATAATAATAAAATATTTAATGTACAAAGACTTTTTTTGTAGCAAAACGCAAGTGTATAAAGACGATAATTTTAAAATTATTTGACAATCAAACAAACAATAGATCGTATCAATCACACAACAGAAGACTCAATTAAAACTATAGTTTATACAAAAGCTTTCCATGCTACAAGATTCATATACAATAAGTTCAGTTAATCATATAAAAGACAATAAGAGCATGTATACCTTTTAGCTAACAACCACTCGAACACATCTCTATCTTGATCTCCATCTCCATTGATCCACGAACAATGAACAATAGCCATACACCCTAGTTGATCATTATCTCATAATGATGCACGTTCCACTCTCCACAAACACAGAATGAAAGTACGATCTGACATCACAGTTAGTCATACAGTAACACTCAAACAACTTCCTTCAGGTGCTAGCTCTAGTTACAATGAATCTCATCCATAAAGAGGGATTGATCTAATCAACACGTCAACACAAGGATTACTAGATCACATCAAGTAACACATGATCTAATCACGTAATATACAAGATCAAATTGAGTATACCACAAACATAAAAGCGTGTTTGTTTTCGTGTGGTGTAGTAAAGAGTTGGCTAGTCCAGGATCAAACAGTTCCTGGTAAAGACTAATCAAATCTGTTAATAGCTGATAGTTTGCTAAAAACTACATGGTTATCAGTGCACCATGTTATGGCAATGAAGCATTAACTAATCCAAAAGCAAACGGCTTTTGGTAAAGATAAATCAAATCTGTTAATAGTTGATAGTTTACTCAAAACTATAAGGTTATCAATTCACCTTGTTGTTTACAATGAAGAATTGGCTATCCTAGAGCAAACGACTACTGGTAAAGGAATATCAAATCCGTTAATGGCTGGTAGTTTGCCAAAAACTACAAAACCAACTTAGTTGGATGTTGCTGTTGCTGATGAAGATGGATAGCTAAAGATGTCAAAACTATCAAAGATCAAGATCAAGATTTGACAGAGTGTTTGGATACATCCTCTAAGAGATCAAGAAGAGTAAACTGAAGAAACATGAAGTTAAACAAGTTCAACAATCATGTTTAGGGGAGGATTGTTGGGAATTATGCATTCCTGACTTAGTACCGCTAGTTATATTAGTTAGTACCGCTAGTTGTAATTTGTACTGACAGTACAAAATAGTTAGTACTGGTCAGATAGTTAGTACCGTTAGTATAAAATAGTTAGTACCGTTTATGAGATATGCATGAGATATCTTAGGAAAGGATATGCATGATCTTTATACGCATTTTGTAAAGCCCATTAGGGTTTCCTTAGTCTATAAAAGGAACCCTAGGCATAGTTAGTAGATATAGTTCTACATAGATCATAAAGATCGATTAGTAATCATAGTCTTTGTAATCTGTAACCTAGGCAGATTCAAGGTTTAATATAAAAGTTCTTTTGTGATATTCTATATTGTTCTTCTTAGCATTATTGATTAGATTCGGCATAATCAATAGTGTTTACTTAGTGTTTCATTATTGTTGCTTTAGAATTATCTAAAGGAGCAAACTCTTTGCAAGCTGAAGGTTAAGATCTATTTAGTAAAATGATCTAACAAGTGGTATCAGAGCTTGTGTGGAAACTCTAAATAAGAAGAACTCAATCGTAAGATGGCAGAACAAGACATTCCTTCACCCATAATCCCTGCAATGAAGATCCCTATCATTAGGAAAGGAGAATATGATATTTGGAGCATGAGAATGCGACAATATATCTATCACATAGACCATAACCTATGAGATGTTATTGTCAATAGATATCTAGAAGAAGAGCTTGCACCAACTGGAGAAACATCTGCTCCTCCTGCTCCTAAGACTGCCAAACAACTGGCTGCTAGAAGGAATCAGGAAAGAGTTAAGAGCATCTTGCTTTTAGCAATACCTGATGAATACCTCCTCAAGTTTCACAATGTTGCATATGCTAAATCACTCTGGGAAGCAATCAAATCAAGGTTTGGAGGTAATGAAGAATCCAAGAAGATGCAGAAAAATGTTCTAAAACATCAGTTTGAAAATTTTTCTACTGTATCAAATGAAAGTGTGGACAAGGCTTATGATAGGTTCCAAAAACTCATAAGTCAATTAGAAGTTCATGGTGCTCTAATATCAAAGGAAGATATCAACCAGAAATTCCTAAGAAGTCTTCCTCCTTCATGGAATCAAATTGCTCTAATCATGAGAAATAAGCCAGATATTGATGAGATTAATATTGATGACCTTTACAACAACCTTAGGGTCTACGAAGATGAGATGATAAGGTCTTCAAGTTCCATTTCTACCTCTAAGAACATGGCATTTCTTTCTTCTGAGAACACTAGCAGTACTAATGAAGTTAGTACTGCCAGTGGAGATATTGGAGTTAGTACTGCTGGAGGAACTAGTCAAGTTCCATCTACTCCATGTGCTCATGATGTAGTTTACTCTTTCTTTGCACAACCAACAAACAGTCCTCAACTTAAGAATGAGGATTTTCAGCAGATTGATGGAGATGACTTAGAGGAATTGGATCTTCGATGTCAGGTGGCTATGTTTGCTATCAGAGTAAAGAAGTTCATTCAAAGGACAGGAAGGAACTTGGACTTTAAAGAAAAAC
>BQNB010089818.1:0-27310 GCA_026074375.1 Tanacetum coccineum
TATATATATATATATATATATATATATATTACTTCATCTTCATTTGACAATTAAGCTTTTTTGCAGCAATTTTAATAGGGGAACTAATGTACAACTCTTAATGCTTGGGTTATTCCTCATGAAGCCTTTACAATAAATGAGAGAACCCAATTTTTAAGTATAATAGATTAATTGTACCCTAGATCAGTTGAGAGCAGTTTTATGTAAAAGGCCGTTGACTTATTATTAAAGTACAATTATTCAGTGCATTTCTTAATGTTCTATACATAACCCTAAATGCCACGTTTAACATTCTCCTTTAAAATATGAATCTTGTACTCCTTCCGTCTCATTTTTATTGTCCACGTTTTCTTTTTGAGATGTCCCAATTTAATTGTTTACTACTAAAAATAGATAGAGAAGTTTAATGAAGTTTACTATAATACCCTTGTTTGAAATTATTATTACAAACTTTAAAGAAAACTTTAATTAAATAGCTAAGGGTAAAACTGTCTTTCTGTCAAAAAGTAAGAAAGAGAAAGCAGTAATAAATGCACTTTTCTTAAACTATGTGTTTTTTGTCGGTGGACAATAATTTTGGGACGGAGGGAGTAATATATAATTAGTCGAGTTGAACCAAACTAAAAAGAATACGATTCACATCGTAAAGATTCAAAGTCTTATAGTAAATTGGTTTCTTCACAAAAATTAGACTAAAAACGTATGGCATAACAATTTAACAAAATAAATCAACTCGACGTTTATGGTTCCCAATCACGTTAATATGATATTACACATTTATGTTAGTAGTGTTTCCATAAGTTCAATACAAAAGCTTTGTGGTATAAAAGTAATCCGAAAGTCTTAATAATTATTCAAATATATAGTCGAAATATATACATGTATATCATGCACACAGTTCGGTTCAAGTAACCGCAGGTATGTAAAAATAAAAACCAAACCGTAGTAAATCAATTTTTATGGTTTCAGGGGTTTTCGGTTTTTATCAATTTCAGATCGAGCGGATCGGCTCGGTCTGTCAGTTTCTCGAACTTTTTGAACACCCCTGCCTCAAAGAATTTAGTATGTTCTCTTATTATATACTCCCTCCGTCTCAAAATTATTGTCCCCCGACAAAAAACACACAGTTTAATAAAAGTGCATTTATTACTGCTTTCTCTTTCTTACTTTTTGGCAGAATGATAATTTTACCCTTAACTAATTAATTAAAGTCTTCTTTAAAGTTTGTAATAATAATTTTAAACAAGGGTAATATAGTAAACTTGATCAAACTTCCCTATCTATTTTTAGTAGTGGACAATTAAATTGGGACGTCCCAAAATGGAAACGTGGACAATAAAAATGAGACGGAAGGAGTAAGAGATGAGTTTCATTCGTAAATTTTATTTTTGTAAGTACAGGTTATCACATAAATAAAGGAGATGATTTGCACACATTCAAAAAGTAGGTGACTTGACATTTATACCCTTAGATCATTTTTACATATGTCATCCTTGCAAGGGGTTATATATAATTTCTTAAAAAAATTTATATATGGTAAACTATACTTTTTCTTAATTAACTACCTTCCTTATCTCTCCATTAGGTTTTCTCGTTTCAAGTCTAATTCTAACCAATAACTAGTATTTAATTTTATATAAGGGGTCATAATACATGAAACAAAGTTCACATTATTAAACCGCTGTTTGATCTAGTTATTTTTAAGCGTTCTGAACAGAAAATTATTTTTTTCAAATAAAGATGGTTGTTTCATACAAGGAGGATCAATTACGGAAGGTCAGGCGTTTTGTAGCTCTATTTGTGGAGAAAAAGGAGTTAAGAAAATCGTTCGCGGGTCAAAGACCAAGCTCCAATCTCTTCCGAGAGATTTATTGGTCGATATTCTTGGATGGGTTGCATCTTCTTCGTTCACAGATGTTTTCAATGCTAAGTTAAGGTAAGTTTTATAATCTCGTTTCTCTTTGTCCTTTTCACATTTGTGTTGTTCTACTTTGATACTTCTTGTTGATATTTCTATACGCATGCCTTGGGAAGTACAGGGATAACAAAGATTACAGATTTTATTTTTTTTTCATGCATCGACTTATAAAATTCACGATCACATGAAGAACATGAAAGTTTTAAAGTATTATTTTTCTTTCTGTATGGTATCTTTTAAAATGATAAGTAATCTATGTAATACATAGTTAGCTTGGCGTTTCCCATAGATACAAGACCCTAAAATTAGCCATATCCAACTTTTATTACCCCAAATATATATACCAACTAGGGGTGAGCATATGTACCGAGAACCGGGAACCGACCCAACCCGAACTGAATTTTAGAACCGCAGGTCGGTTCTGGTTATCTCCATTATTTCAACTTTCGGTTCTCGGTTTGGTTCGGAAAAACACGCTGGTTCTCTGGTTTCCGAACCGAAGAACGCACCGACATTCTATATATGGGATTTTTATTGAGATGTTGGTTTTTTTACCGTGATCTCAAACATTCATCGTGATTTTAATAGTTTAACATGGTACTATGGTTCCATCCTTGTTGCAACTTCATGTTTATATTTCTTCATAACAATTACATTAACGCATAATTCAAAGATTCATACATTTTGGTTATTGGAAAGAGTCACACGGCCGAAATGGTGAAAGAATAGCATCCCTGTATCAGGTAAGGGACGTAGATGTGGTCGAAACAATAAGAATATTGAGTTTTTTTTTTTTCTTGATGTTTTTTAGAGATTATTTGGGTTCCAATCGGGCTAGATCGAAAATACCCGAACCGTAACAGTGAAACGACGAAACCAAAACTGTCTTGGTTCGGTTCTCGGTTCCTAAAATATATGTTTTTCGGTTCTCTGTTTCCGGATCGATTCGGTGCGGTTCCAGAAACGAGCTCACCCCTTATTACAACTTTTTTCTAACCAACTTTGCATTGGGCTACCTCACCTCAGTAAGAGGCGGGTACTCGGTACGTCACGACCGGCGTTTATGCCTACGTGGACAGGCGGTTACCATTCCCCTATGCCAAATCACTATGCCATTAGGTGGAATGTTAAGCCACAAAGCACGTTAGGAACGGATTTTTTAGTTTTAAAAAGTGAGAATATGCTTGTGTTGTGTTTGTGTGTGTGTTTTTTTTGTGTGTCTGTGTGAATAGAGTGTCTGTTCGCAGGTGGAATGGTGAAGAAGAAGGGTAGGTAGTTTTTTTTTAATTTTATAATTTTATAGTATAAAATGGGCTGTACTAATTTAATTTCATGTGAGCTGGAAATGGGTTGCACTAAAATTGGGTTGAACTAAAATTATTTTTAACATTTTTTTTAAAAATTTGTAACTTTATTATATAAAAATGTTATTTGAATTTTAATGTTTATTAATGAAGTATATATGTTTTAATAAATGGAAAAGAAAAAAAAAGATGGGTCTCAAAAGTGATGTTATGATTAGACAGGTATTTTGATGTGTTGGTGTTATGGTGTTAAAGCTGATGCGGCGGTGTTATGGTGTTGGGTTTTACGATCTAATTAACCAATTAATTAACACGAGTACGCAGCGGAATTAAAGATCACATGTAGACACACTTTTTATTTAACAAGGATAGAAGATGTATACCTTTTAGCACGAACGATACACCGTTAAGGTAAACGTTAACAACGTCTTCTATTTAATCGTGTGCTATATAACGTCACACGACAAAAAACCCTCAAGATCTAAAGCAAGATCTCTCTAAGTCGACAACCACACAATACGGTTTAGCAAACATGAAGTTATGCTAGTACTCAGTATGTGTTTTAGAAAACGTATTCGATCTTGACATCAACCAACGGAGATCCTCTCTTTTCTTTCTAAGGGGTCGAACAAAGAAGCAAAACAAAACCTTTATGGTTTTGAGTTCGTTCGAGCAAGAACACCAAAACACGAAACCTTTGTGGGTTTTCTTGATCGCACGATGTTGGGAAATAGATTGTTAACAGACTTAATACTGGTAGTATAACAGTTAAGTCTGGTAGTAATAGTTAGTTCTGGTAGTATTGAGTTAATACTAGCAGTACTAAGTTAAGTCTGGCAGTACTAAGTTTGGTACTCGTGGTCGCTAGTCACTAGAGTTTGTACTGGTATAGTTAGTTAAGTCTGTTCATAGTTAAGTCTGTTTATGTAACAGATTAGTGTGTTTATCTTCAGAGATATCTTAGGTGATTTCTTGGAAAGGATATGTATTATCCTTTGGTCTCGTTTGTAAGGCTAATTTGGGTTTCCTTGGTGTTTAAAAGGAACCTAAGGCACAATGTTATACGATGTGATTGAAACATATCAATAGAAGCATTAGAGCTTAATAGCAAATTAGTATTGTCGTTTCTTCTTAATTCTTGTGTTAAGTTTCCGCATTAACACTTGATATTCATAGTCAGTTAGCTACTCATATAGTTGATTTGGATTTAATTCAAGTTAGCTATCGTCTTCAAAAGGTTGTGCAGATCCGATACCAAGGACCTACAAGTGGTATCAGTGCCTTTAGGAGGACTCTGGAAAGAAGAATCACAAAGGAACCACAAACAAAAACACCTCCAAAATTCTTTACAAATTGTCTCCAACCTGCTAGGATGATATTCTCACAACATCTCAGTGATGAGAAATCAAACCATGAAGATGCCATCATGGACACTGGTGCTGCCACCTAAACAACAACACAGGTGATTCCTCAAACAACTGCTATCCAATATCAAACTCCCATTCTGAAGAAGGAGGAGTATGATATATGTTGGCAGTTTTTGTCTGTTTTTGGTCATTTAAGCTCGTTTTTAGAGGTAAAAGATATGTGTAATTAAGCACTTATTAACTCGAAAGGATGGTGTTGTTCGAGTACTGTCACCAGTTTCTGCTGCAGAAATTCAAGCTGTTGAAAAGGAAAGGAAGGCTAAGAATATTTTGCTGATGGCCATTCCTAAAGAGCATATGAGAAGATTTCATGGAATGGATGATTGAAAAGAGATATGGGAAGCCATCAGAACTAGGTTTGGGGGTAATGCAAATTCAAAGAAAATGCAAAAGGCTGTTTTCAAACAACAGTTTGAAGCATTTACAATATCCAGTTCAGAAGGGTTAGAAAAAGGATATGACAGATTCCAACAATTACTTTCTTAGTTGGAAGCTCATGAAGCTGTAGTATCAAATGAGGATGCCAATTATAAGTTTCTTAGGTCGTTGCCCCCAGCATGGTCCAATCTGGCAATGACTATGAGAACTAAACCAGATGTTGATACTTTATTTATTGATGACTTATACAATAACCTTAGGGTTTTTGAGCAGGAAATACAAGGTACCTCAAAAACAACTTCAAATGCTCAAAATGTTGCTTTTGTTTCACAAAGCAAAAGCAGCACTAATAAGGTTATGTCTGGTTTTACTGGTGCCTACAGTACTTGCACTCCTTCCACTTCTTCAACCAATACTTCTGAAAAAGAAGTTCTTGCTGGTTTTGCTGATGAAGTTATTTACTCCCTCTTTGCCAAACAATCAGAGGACTGGGACATGTGATAAGTGTAAAATACACATATCCGTTAATACCTAAAAAAACCCAATTAAACCCAAAACAGACCAAAAATAGCAAAAATGTGCTTGTATTTGTATTTTGTGTGTGCAGGTACGGATATACCAAAAATCACAAGAAAACAGTCAAAAACGGGCAAGCACGGACACGAGAATCAGAAGAGTACAAAAAGAAGCCAAGGATTCAAAACCAAAGCCAGAAAAGTCAAGCCTCAGTCAAATCCAGTCAAAATGGTCAAAAATTGGTCAACAAAAGTCAACTAATAAAAGACAAAACCCAAAATGTTTCACTTTAGCCCTCCAAGTTTCACCAAAGTACAAAAATAACCCCTCACCTCTTATTGGGCCCAAGAAACCTTATTGGGCCTGAAAAACCTTGAATAACCTTACCCGGATCCTATTAAACCCAAAAGCCCACTTAACCTAGCCCATTTCCATTGGAACTAAACCACAGGGACTAAAGTTGCTTTTGTGAAAAGTAGTTTTACACTACATTTGTGCTAACAAAAGAGAGGGACTGAAAATAGCAATTGGCCAAAGTTTAAAACAACACTTTCTCTAAATGAAAAGCCTTACATTTCAGGCTAAGAAATATTGAAAAAGATGAAAAGCTTAAAAGATATAGTGAGAATAGGAATGAAAGCTGAGTCAAAGAAAAGGAACAATATGCAGAAAACATAGATTCATGGAAAAGATTCCTTCCAAGAACTTTGAAGAAATAATTGATTCTGGCATGAGTTCAAACAGAAAAGTTGGCTTAGGATTTGAATACAATCAAACAATGAGTTCTAAGTGATGATGAGAGAAATGAACTTTTCTATTTTAAATGTTCAAAAGAGGATCAATTAGGAAAACCTTTTGCGAACAGTAGATTTCACAAAGACCAATGATTTTAAAGGTGATCCACAACCCTAAGTGGAGATATACTCCAAAATCCACAAGAGGAAATTGATGATTCATTTGTATGTTTTAGAAAAAGGGTCCTCAAAAACCTGAAATTAGTGTCTCAGATGACAATTCTTCTGAGCATTCTACCTGTCAATCAAATGACAGTGAAGGATCTTGTGGAGATACCTCTGAGCACTCTTTTGAAACTGAATCAGAAAGTCTAAGTGTACCAAATGAGATGTCTAAGTCAAGGTTGGAAATACCTAATGAAAAAGTTGTGTCTGAATTACAAGAAGTTGATCCTAGTTGTGCAAAACACGTAAAAACTCCTAGGCAACCACTCAAAGATAAAGAAACACATAAAGTTAATAGGAAGAATTAGAATGATATGATGGAAAAAGAACTAGGGGAAGGTTACTCTTTTACAG
Source organism: Tanacetum coccineum (assembly GCA_026074375.1). Lineage (NCBI taxonomy): Eukaryota > Viridiplantae > Streptophyta > Magnoliopsida > Asterales > Asteraceae > Tanacetum > Tanacetum coccineum. The sequence continues at coordinate 6,857 of BQNB010089818.1, forward strand.
AGAAGAAATGTTTTGTTTGTGGTAGTCTAAGTCATTTGATTAAAGATTGTGACTATTATGAAAAGAAAATGGCAAGAGAAGCTGAGGTTAAGAGAGTTGTTAATACTGGTAATGGGGTGGCAAAACCAGTATGGACAAATGCAAACAGGATTAATCACTCAAATAAATTTGTTCCTAGATCTGTACAACTTAATGCTGGTAGGCTAAAGTTTAATTCTGTTAGGCCTAATCTTAATACTGGTAGGACAAATATTAATTCTGGTAGGCCTAAAGTTAATACTGTTCGTTCTAATATTAATACTGTTAGATCTAGACATCCAGTATCTAACAAGACCTCAAACAGTTCAAGTCCCAAAAGACCACAGATGAATCAAATGAATCAAAGAAGGGATTTTTCAAAATCTTATTCATCTGTAAGAAGACCCTTTTGCAAAAACTACAGCACAAATGTCACACTCTAATGCTGTAATGGGAAATTGGGAATTTACTGTTAAGACCTCAGCAAGTTTATAACATAGAGGAACACAAGACCAAACCTATCAATTATAATGTGACCAACCTTGTTAGAACCTGAGATAGCTATGGTCCACAAGCAGACCCAGAGCATGGAAGGGGGGGGGGAAGGCCTGGGTCCCAAGAGGAGACTAATTTCTCTTTTTCATGTGCAGGAACATCCACTGAAGAACTTGGTAGATAGAGGTATATTTGATAGTGGATGCTCATGGCACATGACAGGTAACAAGGATCAACTGGAGGATTTTGAAGAATTCAATGGGGGATCTGTTACCTTTGGAGGTAGCAAAGGCTACATATCTGGTAAAGGAAGAATAAGAGTTAATAATTTAGATTTTGATAGTGTGTCTTTTGTAAAAGAATTAGGGCATTTTAACCTTTTCTCAATATCACAAATATGTGATAAGCAGCACAAGGTTCTTTATACTAAAACTGAATGTCTTGTTGTGTCTTCTGACTTTAAGATGCCTGATGAAAATCAGATACTCTTAAAGGTCCCTAGACACCACAATATGTACAGTTTTGACATGAAGACACCTAATCCTGCAAAAGGTTTTGCCTGTTTGATTGCTAAAGCCACATCTGATGAATCTAAATTATGGCATAGAAGGTTAGGTCATATCAATTTTAAAAACCTAAACAAACTTGTGAAGGGAAACCTTGTCAGAGGTCTACCTTCCAAGGTTTTCAAAAATGGCCACACTTGTGTTGCCTGCCATAAAGGCAAACAACACAGGGCCTCTTGCAAGGCCAAATTAGAAAGATTAATCAGTGAGCCACTACACACCTTGCATATGAATCTTTTTGGTCCTACTTCTGTGAAAAGCATTAATCATGCAAGTTATTGCCTTGTAATTACTGATGATTGTACCAGATTTAGTTGGGTATTCTTTTTGGCCTCTAAGGATGAAACTAGTGGCATTACCCATCAGAACTTTATAGCAGATTTGAAAACCAGCTTAGTCATAGAGTTAAAATCATTAGATCAGATAATGGCACTGAATTAAGAATTAATATCTTGAAATATACCGTGGAAACAAGGGAATAAACAAAGTAATAGTAATGCAAATAACTCCACAACAAAATGGAGTTGCTGAAAGATGAACAGAACCCTAATTTAGGCTGCTAGAACTATGGCCAGCAGATTCACACTCTACCAACCTCTTTTGGGCACAAAGGAAGCATTAGTAACTGCTTGCTATATTTTTAATAGGGTAAGTGTAGAAAAACCTCAAAACAAAACTCCTTATGAGCAGGAGTTGTTTGGCCACAAACCAATTATGTAGCTACATAAGACCTTTTGGGTCATGTCACTATTCTAGATACTCTTAGTGTGCTTGGCAAGTTTGATGGAAAATCTGATGAAAGGATTCTTAGTTGGTTACTCACTAAATAGCAAAGCCTATAGGGTTTATAATTTAGTAACCAAAAGAGTAGAAGTAAATCTGCATGTAACTTTTTTACTTAAAGATAAACCCAAAATGTCAACGGAGTAATGATAATAGACAGGATTTTTTTGATATTGACTATCTACTGATTTCTATGAAACTAATATCCTGTATCATTGGAGAATCCAGCTAACCCACAGCAGGTACTTTCAATAAATACTAACAATGCAGGTACTTCACAAACTCCAAAGTCTAATGCTTCTGAGGAAAAAGATGAGGATGTAGAACTTATTGTTGTACCTTCAGTTTGTCCCAAATTCCTGAATAAATAGTTTGACTCAAGGACATCACCTTCCACAAGGGTCAAAAGAATGATAAAGATCTTGAAAGACCCTCAGCAAGAGGAGAAGATTCTCCTCAACTGATACCTAGAAGATAATCCTAAGATTCAACTTTTAGAAGAGAGTTGAACAAATTCGCCCTAAAACAAATAGGCACAGTCCCTGAAAACAACACTACCATACTTTCTTTAGTTCATTACTGGTAGTCAGACAGTTATATACTGGTAGGCTGATCATGATGATTCACATATGCCCAGAGCTTGAAATCTTTCACAAATCCAGAGACAGGAAATTTTTGATGAGCATCTTAAGATAAGGAAGGTGTGATAATGACTCAACATTCTTCCTTCAGAAAATTGGAAGTCTATCCCTACTCCTACACTTAGGATTCATAGTATTCACCACAAGTCAAATAACTTGGTATCCAAAGTCAGATGTGGGCAAACTAAAAGCAAAGTGGCAAAAACAAAGAAATAAAATCAGGAGCTCATGCTCTTTCTCATCTATATTCAAAAGCAGCAAAGCAACATTCACAGAAGATCAACAGCAATGTTCGTTTGCACCCCTGTTTTCATCTCAGGAAGGAACTAAAGATTGCAGAAGCTAAACAAGATGACAGTTGGGTTCAAGCCATGCAAAGAGAATTGTTACAGTTCAAGCTACAACAAGTATGGGTTCTTGTAGATCTACCTTATGGAATGAAGGTGATTGGTACAAAGTGGGTCTACAGAAATAAAAAGAAGATTAAAAGAGTGTGGTTGTGAGGAATAAAGCAAGATTGGTGGCCCAAGGGTACACACAGGAAGAAGGTATTGACTATGATGAGGTTTTTGCTCCTGTGGCAAGAATAGAAGCTATCAGGTTGTTTTTAGCCTTTGCCTCATTTATGGGGTTCATAGTATACCAAATGGATGTTAAAAGTGCTTTTCTGTATGGCACTATAGATGAAGAGGTTTATGTCTCACAACCTCCTGGTTTTGTTGATCCTGATCATCCTACAAAGGTTTATAAGGTGGTCAAAGCTTTGTATGGACTACATCAAGCTCCTAAAGCTTGGTATGCTACTTTATCAACATTCCTAGAGAAGCATGGATACAAGAGGGGCACAATTGACAAGACTTTAACGTTAAAAGGGAACAAAACGGATATCATGCAGGTTCAGTGTAGTTGATGATATCATTTATATGTGTCTACCACAAGTCTTGGTGTGAATGAGTTGAAGCCTTGATGAAAAGCAGATTTCAGATGAGTTCCATGGGTGAACTCACATTTTTCTTAGGTCTACAAGTCAAACAGAACAAGGGAGGAATCTTCATATCTCAGGACAAGTATGTAGCTGAGATACTCAAGAAATTTGATCTTGTAAATGTGAAAGCTGCAATAACTCCCATGGAGACCAAGGTGCCTCTGACAAAGGATGAGGACCTTAATGATGTAATGTAACACTTGTAACAATCCATGATAGGTTTCCCTTATGTATTTAACTGCCTCTAGACCTATATTATGTATGCAGTATGTGTTTGTTCACGTTTTCAGGTAACTCCAAAGATTTCTCATCTCAATGCTGTCAAGAGAATCTTCAAGTATCTCAAAGGCAAACCAAACTTGGGCTTATGGTATCCTAGGGAATCACCCTTTGACTTGGAAGCATTCTCTGATAGTGACTATGGTGGGTCCAACCTTGACAGGAAATCCACAACAGTGGTGTAGTCCATTTCTTGAACCAAGACTTATCTCATGCAATGTAAGAAACAGACAAAATGGGCTTACTTCAACAACGAAGCTGAATATGTAGCTGCTGCAAATTGCCGTGGACAAGTATGTTGGCTCAAAATCAATACTGGACTTAGGGTTTCAATTTAAGAAAACCAAAATCCACATTGATAATGAAAACACAATCTGCATTGTGAAGAACCCAGTATATCATTCCAAGACAAAGCACATCGAGATACGTCATCATTTTATAAGAGATTCTTATGAGAAGAACTCCAACATGGTGAGAAAATTCATACAGACCTTAATGTAGCTGACCTTTTGACTAAACCTTTTGATGGCCCTAGGTTTAACTACTTAGTGGTTCACATAGGTATGATTAACCCATAGCTACATTTAAGGGGAGGCTTAGATTGTATAATTGTTAATAATTCTGTAGCTAAGTGGTCTTAATACTGTTAAGTATAGATTTTATTAATACTAGGTTAGTTTTATGTCATATTAATACTGAGGAGTTAAGTTAGAGTCTTAATATCGGGTAGTTAGGTTTCATTAATTTTGTCTATAGAAGGGGGATATATAATAAAGAAACAATCGCTGTAGCATTTTTTCTAGATTGTTTAAGACTAATTTTGCAGGCATAGCATGGAGTACAGATGAAAAGGAAGTGTGATAAGGTTTTAGTCTTTTGTAAATCTTCTTAAATGACTTAATTCTGGTATGAAAAAGAGTTAATTCGGGTTGACCAAAATTAAGTCTGGTAGTGTAATTTTAATACTGGTAGGTTTATTGTTAATGCTGGTAGCGGGAATATTGGCCAACTTTTTTCAGTTCAATCAACTATTTAAATGTTACCGTTAGAGATTTTTACGCCGCTATTTTCGTGTTTCAAAGAAGCTATATATAGATAAAGTTTGATTTCTCTTTCATACTTATCTTTTTATTGCTATCTCTTTTTCGCAAAGTAAAAATCTTCTTTAATTTAATCACAAAAGTAGTCAAGCGTCCTGTTACCAGCATCTACAACCTCACTCGCATCAAAACCCAAGTATTGATATGATTGTCCAATGGCTCAATTAAAGTATTGTGACAAACACAATCAAGTGGGGTTTTTGCGCAATCTGCCAAAGTGCAGGGTTTGCATGATATAGTGGATTTACTGTCGATGTTCCAACCTCAGGTATGCCTTAACTTCTAATCCAACTATCTATGATTCCCTTGTAAAACAGTTTTGGCAGACTGCTACTACCAATACTAAAGCTGATGGGACACTAGAAATAAATGCAACCATTGATACCATAGGGTACACAATCACTGAGGCGTCTATTAGAGATACACTTCAATTAGAAGACGCCACAGGGATTACAATGTTGCCAAATGATGAAATTTTTGAGGGGATGGGGTAAATATGGTATCCTACTGATGGAACCTTCACTTTTTGGAAAAGTTTTTTCACACCCCAATGGAGATATTTAGTCCACCATCTTTTGCACTGTATAAGCTCTAAAAGTGGTGGATGGGATCAATTCGGTAGCAATATTGCTACTGCTTTGATTTGTCTATCCACTGATAGAGTTTATAACTTTTCAAAACTTATTTTTGATGGTATGGTGGCAAATTTGAAAAGCAAGACGAAGTTTTTGATGTATCCTCGTTTTCTGCAAATGATTTTGAATATTCAAACAGAAAACAAACACCTTTATCTGGCTGTGAGCCTGACCAAAAACAAACACTTGTAGGTCCTTGGTATAGGATCTGATTAGCCTTTGTAAGACGATAGATAACTTGGATAAATCCAAATCAACTATATAAGAGACACCGACTATGAATATCAAGTGTTAATGCGGAATCTTAACACAAGACTTAAGAAGAAACGATAATACTAAATTGCTATTAAGCTCTATGCTTCTATTGATATTTCTCAATCACGTAGTTCATAACATTGTGCCTTAGGGTTCCTTTTATACACCAAGGAAACCCTAATGGGCTTTACAAACGTGTCAAAGGATAATACATATCCTTTCCTAAGATATCTCGAAGATAACTATTACTATTTTGTTACATAAACAGACTTAACTATGAACAGACTTAACTAAGACCAGTACTAACTCTAGTACTGCTACTCTACCAGTACTAACTTAGTACTGCCAGACTTAACTTAGTACTGCCAGTATTAACTCAGTACTAACAGAACTAACTATTACTACCAGACTTAACTGTTATACTACCAGTATTAAGTATTTTACAATCTATTTCCCAACAATAAGCTTCGAAGAGGATAAATATGTCAACCAACTAATAAAGTAACTGAACATAAGTATATCAACTACTTTTTGCGTAATACTCAAAAGCATATTATTTAAAGTATACCTTAAGTACTATATGTGCTAACAAAATTTGGGAATGATTTAGTTCATGTGTTTTTTATATTGTTACATTTTAAGAGTTCATCCAAATGGGTCCAGTGCATAGGGGTTGTAACACAGAAACATGTTTGTTCGCTTCTTTATTAATATTATTAATTTGTTCATTTAGTTGTAGTTTTGGTGAACTTATTAGGTGGTGTCGTATAATAAAGTTTTAGGAGTGTTTCTTAAATTTTTGTACGTATGGTGAGCGTACCTATGAGGACTGCAGTCTTAGAATTGGCACGTGGTGGAAGTTCATTGTAAGCCTATGGGTCTGTTTTTTGACAATTAAATTCGTAGATTCTGTATGTTGTATGGAGTGGAAGAAGTTGATCAAAATAGTCAGTGTCCTTTACATCCATGTTTGCTTATATCGTGTGACCCTGTGGAGTGTAGTTGTGAGGATGTGAGTTTGTTAATTGGTATACATACATGAAAAGAGTCAATGTCTCAAAAGGGGTACTTGTTTATCAATCAGCATGCAACAGAATTTTTAATGGAAAAAACAACTAAGCTTAGATGAAAAACAGATTTGTTGATTCAGTATGGTGTCATTCAGATAATATGCATAAGCTGTTGGCTCTAACCAAACTCCTTAAAAGTACTTACTGGTTGAAACAAAAGGCATTAAGCTGATAAAAGCTTTTCTAAGTTTACCCAAATAAGTTCATAATCCAATTCAAAAGCTATCGTTTACATTGCGTTTTAATACATCATCACTTGATCTAGTTTCTTATCGTATATGAGTTTGCCCAACTACGGTATGGGTCCGAACATGTAATTTCTAAACGGGCCAACATGGGTAATTCCGGTAACGTGTTTAAATGGGCTAGCACTTTCTGACATATTCAAATCTATTTTCATTTTGAGCAAAAATAACTTGATTAAACATTAGGTGCGCTAATGAAATACTTTTGTTATCCTGTTATAAGTTTATAACCTGTAAACTGAAAAAGTACCTTAAAAGATCCGTCAAAAATATGATCGGTCCTCACGAAGAAGCTGGAGTAACAAAATGAGCATCTGTTTTCTAATAAATTAACTTCTGAAAGATTTTAACTTCGGGATGCCTGTTTCAATGATGAGTAGCATGTCATCAGGTAGCTATATTATGATAAACGCATAGTCACGTATTACTAATTAAGCTAAGAAGTCTAATAGAACTATGGCCTTACCTGGTGGGGCTTGTATAGTTTTTGACCAAGTTGAATTCATTTTCGCTTAGGGCAGCATCAGCCGGTAATCTAATGATTTCGGAGACATTATTTCCATAATCTGATTCGTATAGCGAAGGCTTCGGCTACTGTAACTTCCTCTATGCTAGTATTCGCATCATACATAACCATTTTTCCATGGGCACGACTTCTTTCTGAGTACTTCATAGAGCAACTCCGGTAATAGTTTTAGCTCATTAGTACCTACAGAGTGACATTATTTGAGGGTCGCTCATGTGCGAATTACTTGACAAAAACTTGGTAGCCGAAACCATACTTGGAAAACACTTGGCGGTCTGCAACGGAGACGGATTCGGTGGAGGCCTGCTAGTCCAGCTGTTTTCAGCTTCAGCAACCGTCTTTTTCAGTTACTGTAAGACAAAAATTCTTGACGTTAACTGTTAAATTAACAATAGCAATGACATGTGCAGTAAGATTGTACTAAAGAAATTTTTAGAATATCAAATCTAACACGATAACCAACGAAACTCGAAGAGCATCATATTGTTACACCTTCAAACAACTGTACTTTTGTGCAGCGTTTGTTTTTATTACAGCTGTTATCATCTATGGTTTTGATCAATGCATATTATAAAAAGGTAAAGATGAAGGTTAAAGTCACCTGAATCTCTAGGAAATCCCAAGGGCGTGAATCCCTCAACAGTAGCATATGTAGCTTGATGTATTCGCTGCTTCTTTTTTGATTCAATGAAAGGCTACAAAAGCATTAGGTTTATGATCATCGTTATCGTTCTTCAAGAATTTCAAGTGAAAAAGAATTATAAATAAACCATTACCTGAGTATCAGAATTAGTCTATGATGGTTTTGTTTCCCAGTGAGAGGTGGCAGTTGCTGGTGGCTTACGTATCCATGGTTGCCTGTAGAAGTGTATAAATAATGTTATGCTAAGTCATGTAAATGAACACAATTTAAGATTCATTCGTGTGGTCTAGAGAATATACCCATGAGGTTGATGTTCGGCTGGACGCCAACGGTGAAGCATCCCTCGCAACTGATATAAAGTCTTTACATATATCATGTAAAAATTTATTTGAAATTTTCTTCATTACTGTACAATTATTACCCTTATTCACACATTGATAACTGATGTACCCAATGGAAACCAAGCAGTTTGATTTGGCGAATTAGTAACAAATAAGGCTCAGATTTATAGATACAGTCGCACTAACAAACACCCGCGATGGCTGCAATCACACTCTTGGTGTAACTGCCCAGCCAAGATACAGGCGTGAGTAAAATGTGCATAGTAAATAGAAATTATCATCATTGCCTATAAAGAATAACGTGAACATCTTTTGTACACAGAATCCGTTACAGCTCGCATGACACCGTTTCACATATTACAACATAAAATTTTAAGCGAATACGGTATGAAGTGGGAGTGGTGAAAACTTGTTATAACGCCGGTATGGACCCAACCGAATCTCTAGGCCAAGAATATCAGCCCTAAAGAGAAACCGAAATCCAGCACATTGAAATGGCATCATTTCATTCGCCAAATGTAAGGTTCATGTATGCAAATACAAAAGCAAAACCAAATACCATTCTTAGTTGCAACCATAACCCAGCTCAAGTTACCTCGCCAAGATACCGCCGATTTTGGCTGCAACAATAACCCGGGTCAGGCTACCCCGACAAAATAATGCCTTAAGAAGACTATTCAATACGCCATTAACAACCACATGTGGTGGTTGCATTCCCATAGCGTGGATGTGTTTGTGGAGGTTGCAGAAGCGACTAATACTCGCTCTCTACCTTCCTTCCACTTTGCTCATAATGTCAACCAAAATGTCAGACTACCCTGTTTCACGCGTAACCCAAAAAATAAAACTCATCCTAATATTGGGCTTACGCATACCCTCAATATATAAGCAATAACGAACCAAATGTATTGGCGCAGGCATTCGTCGTATACAAATATATGTTTATCGCTTTTTTTCTAAGTTATTATTATCGTCTATAAGCGGTTCAAAACACCCGCCATGGCTGCAACTAAAATGTGGTTATGGTTGCCTTGCCAAGATACGGGAGCCATGCCTCGCCATGGCTGCATCCACAACTTGGTTGTGGTTGCCGCGCCAAGATACGAGACTGGCCAAACCAACGCTTACAAAAAATATCACAATACAACGAATACCTCTTACCTAAATTTGAATATCAATCGGTTCAACCTCGGAACCGATAATAGCATAACAACAAAATTGCAATAAGAAAAATAGGTGCAACAATACTGACATACGAAACCAAGGAAACCTTAAGAAATTAGGATTTTCAATCGATCCTTTCAGTAGCAGCAGAATTAAACCTTTCCATGGAGTTGGATGTATAAAGGAATCAAAAGCCCCAAAATCCTAATCGTAGGAAAGGGAAAACACTAAGGTGGAAGGCGTACCCGGTGTAAGAGACCTTACAAATCTTCTTCCTCTCCTGCTTCCTTGCTACCTGATCATCCGTATATATTATGGTGTTCCTGAAAGTTCTTGGTTTGTGTGGTATGAGAGATTTCGTCGGTGGAGTATGTATGTTGATATGATGAAGATGGTGAAGGTTGATGCTTCTGGAATTATCTGGCGATTCAATGGAGGAGGTGGATAACTTATACAAAGGAAAGGGAACTTGGGTTGGATTATAATGCATGGGCTAGGCTAACATATTCAGGCTGGGCCATCTACAGTTGTTATGATGAACAGTGGTTTTGACATCTCTAATGATTATATATATAATAGGTAACGATGCCTTGGAGGTAGTTAGACAATTCCTTTTTTAGTTTTTAATTTTCTGTAAAGTTTTTTGAGTTTGACACAAAAGTTAACCTTTTTTGCTTTATCAGTCAAAGTAGCTGAGATACTGAACAAGATATAATAGTGGCTAGTTAGAAAAACAAGTTAGCTCTTCGGTCAAGGCTAAGAGCACTAGATATCCCAGAGTCATTTCGTTGATGTCGTGAAAAAAGTTGGTGGCACTTCATCATTTTTTTATAATATCAAAAACACTTCTCTATTATAATTCTAGTGCCATGAGACACCTTCTGGATCACACATACCCCCATTATAATACATTAAAAAAATAAAAAAACCATATAACTTGAACCGGCAATGACGGCGCGAAATGGGAAAACGTGAAGTCCGGTATGAGGGTGACGCCGTTAGGTGACATTTTGGTGGAAAACGCAAGGCACCACGCATGGCGCCTAAAGCTCTAGATGCAGTCGGGACGTTTCCATATATTTATATAAACGTGTTTGACGTATTTGAATTTTTCTAAACTAAAACTTTCAATCTATTCAACACATCTAAGAGCATTAGGTGTGGTGAAGAGGGTTTGTGAGCCATTTGGGCCTCACTCGGTGCCACATCATTTAACACAACACCTCAAAATACCTCCTCCCTTACAACATACCACAACTTAGTCATTTGGTCATACCCACCCACAATTTTTTTTCCATTTTCCCAAACAAACTAAATAATTTCATTTAAATAAAAATACAACATGAAACTAAAAAACGTACAAAAAAATACGACAAATAAAAAACATATGAGAAATAAAAAAACATACGAGAAATAAAAAACAACAATAATGTCCGGTCACTCTTAATATATTTTGCCATTATCGTTTCTTGTTTTTTTCGGATAATATCGGCTTTGCGTTCCGATAACCCCTCGGTGTCAATCATTAGAAACTCTAATTCTTTACACTCCATGTATGCCTGTTCTTTCGCTATCTTCGCCTCGTATGCAGATTCGGCTGCTTGAATTTTGCGTCTAAAATCCTTAGATAAAGATTCCGATAAAGACCCCGACTGACTTCCCCCGGTGCTCGTTGTCGTTTCCGATTTGTTTTCTTGCGGGTCGAGGTTTGCCGGCGGGACGAGGTCTTTTACCAGGGCCATATAGTTCGGTGTGATCATCCGCATCTAGGGGTTCCGGCGCGTCCCATTTCAGGTGTTTTTTAAGACACGCCATTCGTGTTCTAACGAAAAGTTTTTCCCCTCTGATTGAGCACTAAAATTGGTCTTTGCAGTCTTGATATTCCCAGCCTCACTTTCCCCACTTTTACGTTGTAGATGTTTGTAAATAGCGTTGATCTTTTGGCAATCACCGTTTATCCTAGACCATTTACCCGTGATCATATTCTTGGTACGAGTACCTTGATATGTACCTTGGTTGAAATCGTCCGTAATCTGCCCTCAAAACGAGTCCTCGTTTCGGCCGGCTCCGATTTGGTTGTTCTCGGAAACTTAAACCCAACACTCGCATAGCAACTTTTCTTTCTCGCGTGTCCAACGTTGAACCTGACGGCTCTGCCCTTCCTCGTCGTCCGCGTCCAAATCCACCGTGGACTTTTTTCGCCATTTGTAACATTCCGTATTTTCAGGTCATTTACGACGTCATATATTTCACTAATTTTTTTTCTCGTACGCGTTCGCTTTTAATTTTAAGTGTTAAGTTAAATCGCGTAAACTAAAAATCAACAACCAACGTAAACGGACACCAAACGAATTAAAGTTTTCGTCAAGCAAGCAATATATTATTTTTTACGAAAGTATTAATCAACTTTTTATATTTTAGTTTTATTGGTTACGTAAAACGTTTACGTTTCGCAATTAAATTACATTTAGGCATACCCGGAAGCACCAAAACTTTTCTACGCTTCAACAAATAACCATTTTAATTCCCAATAATCAAAGTTTTATAAAACTTTACCCATGGTATTATTTGTGTCGTCCTATATATATAAATCAAGCTAGAACTTATAATTCTCAAGTATACACTTTACATTTAACTTGTACATTTTAACTTCACATTTTATAAAAGTTCAAGTAATACTTTCTTTTTACAAGATATTTTGCTAGTAAAACACATTCCACATATTCATGGGATAATGTCTACATTAGGGAACAAAGAACACAAAATACTAACTAGGAACTTGTACAAACCTAAGCTAATTAAACCTTATGTCTTTTGACCAAGACTTCCCTTAATTTACTCCCCTATGTTTTTCTCATAGTCTTGGTCTTTGTTTAATCTTCATTTGACTAGTCATTGAAACATATAAGACTTATGCTAATAAAGATAAAACACACAAGACTTTTACATTGCAAATACACTTGATAAAAATCAACTTTCTCTCCTTTCTCTCTATACATACCCATGACTCAACATACACAACACAAACCATCCATACAATTTTATTCTACAACATTTACAATCATTCATACACTATATCTAAGACCTACCAAGAAGATTTAAAGGCTTGGTTAAGCCTTTACAAGGATTTAAAGCAAGGAAAAAGGAAGCTAGGGTTTCTATATAAAAACAAGGGTTTTCATCATTTGTTTTCAAGCTAAGGTTCAAATCACAAGGGTATGATTTGTTGGTCATTCTTTACTCATTTACCTAAGGTTATCTAAAACCCTAACCATTTTGTACTTTTATCATTTTATGTATACATATGTTCTATGTAGCAAAATCACCATTAGGATACTTTTGAACATGTGAAATGGATTTTTACTTGTGATTATGGTTTTGTACACTTTTACACATGTTATGTTGTTGGTAATATCATGTTTGTTAGATATTAGAAAAAGACTCGGTCACCCCGTGTATTTTACTGTTCAATATAGCTCGTAGTTTAATAGGTAAACGCTGAGGAAAAAGACGAGGAAGTAGAGCTTATTGTTGTGGCTTCAGCTGTAAAGATTTCTGAAGAAACAGATGAATCAAGGACATCTTCCACAAATTCAAAGAAAGAAAAGACCTTGACAGAACCTCAAAAAGAGAAGAAGGATTTCTCTAATGACTCTTTAGAAGACAATCCTAAGCTTCAAGCTTTTAGAAGAGAGTTGGAAGAAATTGCCCCTAAGCATTTTAGTGACAGACCCTTGAAAATAACAATAATACCAATTTTTATTTTTGTACTCCTTCAGTTTAATACTGTAGTCAAATAGATAATACGTAGGCTTGATCATGATGATTCACTAATGCCAAGAGGCTCAAAATCTTTCAACAAGCTAAGACAGGGATTTTTGATGAGGCATCTTTATATGAGGAGTGTGATCACAGACGTTCAACAGTCTTCAATACAGAAATTGAAGTCAGTCCTACTCCTACACTTAGGATTCATAGTATCACCCCATAAAGTCAAATACTTGGGATCATAAGTCATCTGTGCAAACAAGGAGCGCAAGTACAGAACAAATTAGAAGCTCATGCTCTTCTCAGTCATATTCAAAAGCATGTCAAAGAAACAATCACAAAGATCAACAACATTGTTTGTTTGCTTGCTTTCTATCTCAATCTCAAAAGAACCTAAAAGATTGCGAAGCACTACAAGAGACAGTTGGGGTTTCAAGCATGCAAGAAGAAACTGTTACAGTTCAAGCACAACTAGATGGTTCTTGTAATCTACCTCAAAGGAATGAAGGTGAATTGTCACCAAGTAGGTCTACAGAAATAAAAGAGATGAAAGAGGTGTTGTTGTGAGGAATAAAGCAGGTTATTGGTGGCCCAAGGTACACCACAAGGAAGAGTCTTGACTATGATGAGAGTTTTATCTCCTGTGGCAAGAATAAATCTATCCGGTTAATTTTGGCCTTTGCCTCATTTATGGGGTTCATAGTAATACCAAATGGATGTTAAAATGCTTTTCTGTAAAGCACTGAAAATAGATGAAGAGGTTTATTTTTACAACCTCCAGGTTTAGGTTGATCTAGGATCAACCTACAAAGTTTATACAGTGGTCCCAAAGCTTTGTAAGGACTGCAACCCAATGCCCTAGAGCTTGGTACGCAAACTTTATCACCATTCTTAGAGTAGCATAGGGGGTGGATTACAAAGGGCCACAATTTACAAGACTTTATTCATTAAAAGAAGCAAAAAAGATATCATGCTGGTTCAAGTGAATGTGGATGAACATTTTTTGGTTCTACCACCAATTCTTGGTGTTATGATTTGAATCCTTAATGAAAAGCATGATTTCAGATTAGTTCCATGGGTTGAACTCACATTTTTCCTTAGTCTACAAGTCAAACAGCACAAGGAGGCAATCTTCATCTCTCAGGACAAGTATTACGAAATACTCAAGAAATATGATCTTTTGATGAGAAAGTTGCAAAAAACACCCCAGGAGACAAAAGGTGCCTCTAACAAAGGGATGAGAAGCGTTTGATGCAGTATTACACTTGTACAGATCTATATAGGTTTCCCCATTACTTTAACTGCTCTAGACTTGATATTATGTATGCATTATGTTTTTATTCCATGTTTTCATTTAACAATCCAAAGATCTTTCTCATCTAATGCTGTCAAAGTAATCTCAAGTTCTCAAGTGAAAACCAAACTTAGGCTTATGGTATCCTAGGGAATCACCCTTTGACTTGGAAGCATTCTCTGATAGTGACTATGTGGGTCCAACCTTGACAGAAATCCACAACAGGTGGTTGTTAATTTCTTGGACAAAGACTTATCTCATGGCAATGTAAGAAACAAACAATTGTGGCCACTTCAACAACTGAAGCTGAATATGTAGCTGCTGCAAATTGCCGTGGACAAGTATTGTGGGTTCAAAATCAATTACTGGACTATGGTTTCAATTTCATGAATACCAAAATCCGCATTGATAATGAGAGCACAATTTGCATTGTGAATCACCCATAAATTCAACTCCAATACAAAGCACATCGAGAATTCGTCACCACTTCATAAGAGATGGTTAAGAGAAAGAAGTCTCATAAAGGTGGGAGAAAATTCACACAGACTTAAATGTAGCGACTTTGTTGACCAAACCGTTTGATGGACCACGGTTTAATTACTTGGTGGTTAGCATTGGTATGATCAACCCATAGCAACATTTAAGGGGAGGCTTAGTTGTATAGTTTGTTTAATTCTGGTTGCTAAGTTATCATTAATACTGTTAGTTAAGTATAGTTAATTTTGGTAGTTAATACTGGTAGTTATGTCCCATTAATACTGGTAGTAGAGTTAATTCGGGTAGTTAGTTTTCATTATTTCTGTCTATACAATTTCTTGCAGCATATTTTTCTTTGTTTTAGACTAATCTTTGCAGGCTTAGCATGGATGTGCAGATGAAAGGCAGGAGTAATAAGGTTTTTGTTTTTGTAAATGCTTAGTACATACTTAATTCTGGTTGAAAAAGAATTAATTCGGGTTGACTCTTAATTAATTCTGGTTGACCAAAATTAAGTCTGGTAGTGTAATGTTATACTGGTAAGGTATATTGTTATAGCATGGTTGCGGGAAATTTGACTTTCTTCACGTTTTAATCACTTTTTAAATTTTACCGATAGAAGATTTTTATGGCGCAATAGTCCGTACAACAGAGAAGCTTATATATAGAATAAAGTTTGGATTCACTCCTTTCATACTTTTCTTTTTATTGCTATCTCCTTTTTGCAAAGTAAAAATTATCCTTTATAACGAAAATAGTCAAGAGTTCTGTTACCAGCATCTACAATTTCAAATCGCATAAAACCCAATTACATTATACGACTGCGTCCAAGGCTTAATTAAAGAATATTGTTACAAACACAACAAGTGGGTTTTTTGGCGCAGCCTGACGAGAAAAGGGGGGGGGGGGGGGGATGGTGCAGGGTTTGCTGCAGATAGTGGATTTCTTCGAGGTTATAACCTCAGGTATGCCTTAAACTACTAATCTAACTATCTATGATTTCCCTTGTACAAAACAGTTATGGCAGAGTGCTACGCTAATAACTACCTGCAACGATCGGGGGTCAGCTAAGATCAGATAAACGTGCAGACGCAAGGGGGGAGGGGGAGTAGAGGCCCAGTAAGTGAGCAGCAATCTTTGAGGGCGTCAATGTAATGGATTTCACGTTCAATTAGAAACGTGCCTTGAGTGGATTATTACGAGTCTCAGCCAAATGATGAAATTTTTGAGGGAATGGGCAAATGGGTATCCTACTGATGGATACCTTTTACTTTTTGAAAAGTTATTTCAACACCCCAATGGAGATATTCTCCACCATCTTTTAACTCTGTATAAGCTCTAAAGTGTGGAGGATCAAAATCGGTATCAATATTGCTTACTGCTTTGATCCGTCTATCCACTGTGAGTTTATAATTTTCAAAGCTTATTTTTGAGGGAAGTGGCAAATTTGAAAAGCTAGACACACACAAAGTTTTTTGATGTATCCTCGATTTCTGCAAAAGATCTTAAATATTCAAAAGGAATACAAACTCTTACCTAGCTGTGAGCCTTGACCAAAAAAGATCCTTTGGGAATATGAAAAAGGGGTTTTCCGAGGGCACCAAGACCTTTATTGCCTTCTATGTTACTTGTGGCTACTAACCCAAATGCAGGACAAGAACATGATGCTGTGTCTCAAACCCAACCCTCATCATCAACACCTCAAGTACAATCTCATGCACCTACACCACCTCCTATCCATACATCTACACCTACACCACCACCTATCCCAACACCTACACCACCTCCTATCCATACACCTACACCAATACCTGACACTGAACCTACACCATTTGAGCACACCTATGAGGAGCCATCTCCTGTTCACCAACACTTCTCACCCCCACAAGAACAGGCTCCAAGCCAAATGTCTATGGATGACTTATTTCAAGCAGTTCCTGAGTTGATATCAAGAATTGACAGCCTGGAAATGGATCTCAAACAAACCAAGCTGACCATGGGAAATGCTATTGTGAAGTTAGTCAAGAAGGTGAAGAAGTTGGAAGGGTTTTTGAAAAGGAGAAATATGGTTTTGTCAGATTCAGAGGAAGAAGAACCTGAGGCTCAAGGGAGGAAAAGTCAAGATGATCCTCTAGATTCTTCAGAACAAGGATTGGTTACTCCTTCTACAAAGGTAACAGCTTCAGGGGAGGAACAAGTGGAAGACATAAGTCCAAACACACTTGAAGCAACCAAAAACTCACTCCCGGTTGCTTCTTTAAATGTCCAGTCTTTTACAAGGCGAAGTAGATACAAAGAAGAAAAAGAGCTAAGGGAAAGAAGGTAGTCTCATATGCTTGGACATTCAAGAAGAAGTTTAATACTGGTCATACAAGTTAATGCGCACAAGGAGTTAGTACTGGAAGTACAAAAGTTAGTACTTGGCATGAACAAGTTAGTACTTGTTGGAGATAAAAATTCTACTTTTCTTCTCTTGAAAAAGGCCCAATAGCAGGAAAAGCACCTATGATCATGCAGAAACTCCTAAAAATCTAAGGAACAAGTCTTACAAGAGGAAGCAAGCCTTGTTTAGAAGCATTAGTTGGATACTTGCAAAAAGAAGAGGTTATAAACAAGTAACATTTGGATTCTCTCCTCGCACAAAGGTCGCAGAAGAAAAGAATTGAATAAGCCACAGAAGAAAAGAAAGAGCTCAAGTTCAGTTTTAAAGCTCAACATTACACAAATGAAGACTGGATTTAAATAAGAGCAAAAATTGAAGCTATATGCAGAGTTGTCAAAGACCATGCTAGAAGTGAAGTACAGAGAGAAATTTTGAAGAAAATGGTTGATCTTTGTCATCAAAGTAAGAAATACTTGCAGTAGAAAGAGCTAAGCTAAAAGAAACCAACCCCATGACCAATCTACAGCTGAATACTTTAAAATGATGAATTACTGAATAATCAAGGGACTTGTGAATTATCTCCAGAAGAAAATTTGAGTTTTTGAAGAAGTCAAGAAGGAATTGATAACTTGTGAACAGTTTGAGTCTTAGCGAAATATATTTTCAAGCAACTAAATCAGTTTGAAAATTTTGGCTGAAGACTTCAGACAGAAGCCTCCAAAAAGACTTAAAGAAATGATGAAGATGTGTGAAGCAAGGATGATGAGCCAACCAAGAAGTCTGGAAAAAGAAGAAAACAAATGGCAAGGAAAGGATTGCATACAAGTGTTGATAAGGATGACTCTGAAGGTTCAGATGAAGATAGTGTGCAAGAAGAGTCTGGCACAGGTACTAAAACTCCAATTAATCCTGTTCCTGTAGCTATGAAAACACCTATATAGCCCACCAATAAATTCCTCAATGCAAGCGAAAAAGGAGCATACCAAATAGTTAGGGAAGATGGAACTGATGTAGTGTACATTAATTTTGGTGCTATGTTGAAGGTTATATCTAGAGATGATCTTACTGAGTTATATAGGATAGTGATGAATAGATATGGGATGGATGGACCAGAGGATGAGCTAGAGAAGGTATTTTGGAAATATTTGAAGAATATGTTTGAAGAACCTCTTAGTACAGATCCAATATGGGTGAGTTAGGACAGCAAATGAACATAATTGGAGATATTATGAGTCCTGTAGAGTACATTGTTTGAACTTAGAGTCAATGGATATATATATGTTAATTGAAAGAACATATCCATTATCTGCTGAGATGTGCAAAGCTATGTTAGATAAGAAACTACAAGGAGGAAAGCCAGATGAAAATTGCTACAAAATGTTAAAAATGATGGAAAAGCAAGCTGGTATTAGGAAGTAGTGAAGTTTGTAGAGTTAGAAGTCTAGGATAGAGATGAGAAGGATAACACTTGGTGGAGTGCTATTCACTAGACAAAAACAACAATGGTTATCAGTTCACCATGTCTTAGTCAACAACATAAAGAACCGCTATTCCATGAGCCAACGCTCTTGGAAAAAGACTTCTCAAATCCCTTCATGGTTACAACTTCAAATAGTTGTATGGTTATCTAACTCACATATCTGTTTAAGTGCAGAGTTGGCTAGCCCCCAAGTTCTATGGCTTGTGAGAAAGGTCTGTGGAAAACCATAACTAGTCATAAGATTATGGCTTATGGTAAAGACAAATTGCAAAACCATATTAGATGGGTTTTGACACCTTTTACCAAAAAATGGATGGTATAATCAACTCACCAAGTTACATGTACAAAGAATTGACATGGTTATCACTCCACTATGGAAAATACCTTTTCTAATGGTCCAAAGGATTGACTAGCCCTGAGCAAACGCTACAAGTAAAGGCATATCAAATCCGTTTATGGCTGTAAAGGTTTTTGCCAAAAACCATATAGGTATTCCAACTCACCAATGTTTTCAAGTACTAAGAGTTGAAATTGTTTTCATTAAACCATGGACAAACACCTTTCCTGTGGCCAAGGACTGACTACATCTCCAGAGTGAGAGGCTAAACTGGTAAAAGAGAACATCAATCCATTTAAAATTTTTCCGATGATTCACCTCCCACTAGGATTTAAAACAAAACCAAGAAGTGATGATAATAGACTAAAACTTTATGATTAGACTTTTACCATAATTGTCAATGTTGAAGATATAAAGGATTGCTGAAGAGCTTTTGAGAATAGTTCAAGCATAGATAAAAAGGAGAAGATTAAATATGTTGCAGATCACTTTTGCCTTGGTCAAGGGCATTCGGTTAGGATCTGTATTAGGGTTGCTATATAAGTATATACTAAGCTACGAATCAGAACTTGAAGTTCACAAGTGAAGATCAAGTTAAGGGAGGATTGTTGGGAAAATAGATTGTAACAGACTTAATACTGGTAGTATAACAGATAAGTCTGGTAGTAATAGTTAGTTCTGTTAGTATTGAGTTAATACTGGCAGTACTAAGTTAATACTGGCAGTACTAAGTTAGTACTGGTAGAGTAGCAGTACTAGAGTTAGTACTGGTAAGTTAATACTGGCAGTACTAAGTTAGTACTGGTAGAGTAGCAGTACTAGAGTTAGTACTGGTCATAGTTAGTTCTGTTTATAGTTAAGTCTGTTTATATAACAGAATAGTGATAGTTATCTTAGAGATATCTTAGGAGATATCTTAAGAAAGGATATGTATTATCCTTTGACGTTTGTAAAGCCCATTAGGGTTTC
>BQNB010089819.1:4921-27309 GCA_026074375.1 Tanacetum coccineum
GACTTGTTAGATATTATGGAGGTTTAGTGAGCACCATGCCGAATTTCTCTACCATTTTCTTCTTTTTCACTTTGGCCAATAGATTGAGAAGGATTTCCAATGACTTATTCTATTGGATGATCTTTTGTCCAACGTTGTGCGGAAGGATGGTGTTGATAAAAAGTATGCATGTTTGACGAATCAACATGACGAGATGATGTCTCCCCTTGTTCTTATACCGATGTACTGAATATGCTGATAAATTCATCGTCGTCAAATTGTGCATTTTCTGTATTGGTTTCTGCTTGAGTAATGTTCTTAGGTGCAGTGACAGTTGGTACTTGAGTTAGAGTTTGATGTGTTGAATGAATGTTCAATGGAGGTGGATCTGCAACATCGGTTGTTGTAGAAGTGTGAGTTGTGTTATGTTGTTGACGTTTATCGGGATTATCAGCAGCATGTACAGCGGAAGACTTTGACACAACAGGAGAAGTTCCATTGAGTAATTCACTGAACATCGGACTATATAGCAATTCCAGCTCATTTGACGTGGTTACTGTCTCAACAATTTGAGGAACATTTTCTTGACTTTGTGGACCGGGACTTAAACTGTCTTGTTTAAGTACCGTTGTTGAACATTGTTCAAGTACTGTTGTTGTAGAACTGACGTGGTGTTAATATAATTAAGGCTAACAACCTCAATGGAAGTGGGACAATATCACTATGGATTTTGTCACAAAGCTTCCTAAGTCGTCACAAGGCTACGACACTATTTGGGTGATTGTCGACCGACTTACTAAGTTTGCAATCTTTGTACCCATGAGGGAAACTGATCCCATGGATAAACTGGAAAGAATGTACCTAAAGGAAGTGGTCACGAGGCATGGAATACCTGTCTTAATCATTTGTAATCGCGACCCAAGGTTCGCATCGAATTTTTGGAGGTCACTTCAGAAGGCTTTGGGTACTAACTTGGATATGAGTATTGCGTAGCATCCACAAACTGACGGGCAAAGCGAGAGAACTATTCAAACTCTCGAGGATATGCTGCGTGTTTGTGCGATCGACTTCGGAAAGGGTTGGGTTAACCATTTGCCGTTGGTTGATTTCTCATATAACAACAGCTATCACGCTAGCATCAAGGCTGCACCATTTGAATAACTTTATGGTCAAAAGTGTCGTTCACCTGTGTGTTGGGCCGAGGTTGGACAAGTGCAACTTACTGGTCTGAAAATTGTTCAAGAAACAACAGAGAAGATCATCCAGATCAAGCAAAGGATGCAAGTCGCCCATGATAGGCAAAAGAGTTACACTGATCTAAAGCGTAAGCCAATGGACTTCCAAGTTGGGGATAAAGTTATGCTTAAAGTTTTGCCTTGGAAAGGGGTTGTACGTTTTGGCAAACAGTGGAATTTGAAACCTAGGTACGTTGGACCGTTCAAGGTGTTGGAAAAGGTTAGATCTGTTTCATACAAGATTGAGCTTCCTGAAGAGCTGAGCAGGGTTTACAATACGTTTCATGTATCCAACTTGAAAAAGTGCTATGCCGACGAACCATTAGCCGTTCCGTTGGATGGACTTCATTTTGATGACAAACTTTAATTCGTCGAGGAACCAGTAGAAATCATGGATCGTGAACTTAAATGGTTGAAGCAAAGCCGCATTCCAATAATTAAGGTTCGATGGAACTCTAGGCAAGGCCCTGAGTTTACATGGGAACACGAGGACCAATTACGAAAGAAATATTCACATCTCTTCGCAAAGACTGCACCGTCGTCAAGTGCCGCGTCTTAATCCTTGAGGACAAGGCTCATTTAACAAGGGAGACTATAACACCCCATGTTTTAAGGTCATTTACGACGTCAATATATTCACTATTTATTTTTAGTATTGTACGTGTTTGCTTTTAAATCGTAATCGTTAAGTTAAATCGCGTAAGCTAAAAATTATCGTTCATTGTAAATGGGCATCAAACAATTAAATGTCTACATCAAGCAAGAGTTAAGTAATTATTTTGAGTATAATTATTAACTTTGTTCATTTTATTTTTATTGGTTGCGTAAAGTGTTTACGTTTCGCGATAAAATACGTTTAGGCATTTCCGGAACCACCAAAACTTTTCTACGCTTCAACAAATACCCACAATTGTACCCAATACTCAAAAATTACAAAATATCATCACTTATATACATGTGTAACCGGATATGGATAGGAAGATACAAGATATAATCAAATTCAGAATCACACTTCCAAGATATCATGGGATGACTCATCATTTAGGGAACCACTAGATATTTTCATACCAACTCTAATAGTGAATGACCAAAGTCTTCCTAGAAATCCTCTAAGTGTTCTTTGACTAGTCTCATAGGTATAAATTCCTTAGCTAAGAGATAAACACACACGCTCTTATTTCCAAAGTGAAAACAAAACAAAACTCTCCCATCTTCATCTCCAATACCCACGGCTCAAAATCATATACCTAAATCCATCCATAACAAAATATTATTTACACAATTACAAGTGTCCTACATCATGTCTTAAGATTAACCAAAGGTGTTAAGAAGGTTTGCTATAAGGTTTACAAGTTATAAAGCAAGAAAAAGAAAGTTCAAGATTAGGGTTTACTTGAAATTAAGGTTTTCAAGGTCTTGGAAGCTAGGGTTTATTTGCTAAACAAGGGTTTAGATCTTGTTGTTCATCACCATACTTCATATTAAGGTTACCTAAAATCCTTAATCTCTTTACATTTGTGATTTTATGCATATATGATGTTTATGTAGTTAATCACCATCTAAGGACTTATTTACTTGTAAAAATGGATTTTTACACTTGTTTATGATTTGGTACACTCTTACATATGATATTTGGATCTTAACATCATGTTATAATGGATGTGTAAGTAATGTACAAGTATGGTTTATGTATAAAAAGTATATATAAACAAGTTACCTAAAAAGTGTATATATTAAAGTTCATGAACAAATAAGTATGTAAACTAATGGATCTTGTGATTTCTTGGACAAACTTTGGACTAATCATGGACTAAGGACCCTAAGTGTGTAAGACATGTGATAATAATGGTTGTAATGGACTTGTAACAAAGTGGTAAAACTAAAAAGTTATAATAACAACTTTTAAACACATTTTGAGAAAATATCAAAACGGGGCTGTTAGAATTCGAATTTTAAGGCATATATTTTATGCTTTTATAAAATACTACATGTCACAAGGATCGTGGGCATGTATAGAACTCGAAAAACCAATTTATAACGAAGGAG
Source organism: Tanacetum coccineum (assembly GCA_026074375.1). Taxonomy (NCBI): domain Eukaryota; kingdom Viridiplantae; phylum Streptophyta; class Magnoliopsida; order Asterales; family Asteraceae; genus Tanacetum; species Tanacetum coccineum. The sequence continues at coordinate 8,182 of BQNB010089819.1, forward strand.
ATACGCTAATTTTAAGTTATACGTAAATTAAACACGTTTATAAAAGAAAGTTTATAAAAACCAATTACTATTCATATCTAATAAAAATATAAACATATTTTATCAGTTAGTACATAATTTTAGGATTTCAAAACAATAAGAATCATAATTTTATGATTAATAACGAAGGAGTTATGAATTACGCGAGTTTACGACAATATATACTTTTATAAAACTATTTTTATAAAATTTATTGTTCATCTCAGACATGAACATTTTGAAAACATCATTAATTTGATAAAACTTTTAATTACGTAGACGTACTCGAAAGAATTACTAAAAACGTAGTTAAAACGAATAAAATACGACATTTACGGGTTTTACGATAACAAAATTTACAAAAATAAATTTATAAATTGTCATGAACAGTAAAAACAACTGTTCACCAGGGGATTAAAAATATGGAAATGTAATATTTTGATAACTCGTCTTAATACGAAAGCGTGGACATAAAAAATGTAAGAAACGGACTTAAAACGATAAAGTTACGTCGTTTTCACTAAAGAGATATTTATAAACGTATTTACTTTATAAATATGATTTCACTAAAACGATTGGATGGTGATGTGGCTATATAGAATTATATATGGTAGTAGTTATTCAATGTGCTTAGAACTTATACGACCTATACTTGATTAGGTTGCATTCGGTCATTATCGTGACGCATTATCTGTTGTGATATACATTGTTAATTGTTCAATTCACTCGAGGTGAGTTCATAGCCCCACGTTTTACATTTATAATGATTTACAAGTTTTGGGGTGAGAAACATATGCATGTTTTACAAATTGGACGCAAGTGTACATTTTACTTGATTACGTGTTTGCCTAAGTAGCGATAACCCATCTGAGCCCATAATCATGAACTGTCAGTTACTGTTGTGAGCGCGAATGTTATAAATAGATCTATTTGGGATTGACATCCCCGTTCGGGTGATTAGCTATCACTGGACAAACGAACGTATACCATGTCGGACATAGGATGTTGCGGGTTAGAACATCATCACGGGCAATGTTGGCAATTTATATTGCATTTCATACATGTCGAGCTTCAGTGTCATGAGCTTAGGAAAACGTAATTACATTTTATGATGTTTGCATCTGTTGCATTATCATGGGGAAATCTTGCGGTCCTACATTATACATTTATAAACCTATGAATTCACTCAACAATATGTTGACGTTTTAAAGCAATGTTTTTCAGGAGGTCAATAAGGCACGAGGTGCAAGGGATACATTGGTGGTTATATTTTGAAGTCACATGCTAAAGATTTGGTTGCATTTCATTTTGGGATATTTGTTATGAACTAGTATCTTTGTATTTTGGGAAACAATAAACAAGTAAAGCTTCGGACTTTTGTAACAAACGCTTTGTTAAATCCAATGTATCAGTTTTAAACGACTTTTTGGTCGTTCTTATATTATCTTGTGTTATTGATCTATGATGTACCACCCTCAGACCCATATTCCGTTGCGTTCCATTTTGGGGGTGTTACATCTCACCTGGTTTGGAAAGTAAAATAAATTGTTAACTCATGAAAATTCCAATTAAGGGGTGGTTGGGCTATTCATGCTAAACTTCTTAAACATACCAAATTGCTTATATAAAAGTGCTTATTTACTTTTAGAAAAGCATAAAATCAGTTTTATCCTTACACTTCATTGCTTATCTAATTTAGGAATAAACATATAAGCACCTAAGTAAGCAATCCATAACACATTCGACCCATTCCGGTTGTACAAAATTTCTAGTTTTGACCAATCCCATTTGACCCTTTTCCCAACCCACCCATTTTGCCACCATTTATCAGTTACGGTCCTAAATTAAAATAGCTAATTAATAACGTGCTCTAGGAGAAGACAGATGCATGATCTATGGCAACTGTATCATCATGCTTGCGAATTTGAGCCACACCTGCAAATTTTACAAATTTACCCAAATTAAACACATACCCACAAAGACATAAAAATGCTTTAGCTATAAACTAAGTATATAAGAAAATAAGCAGAAAATTTAGTAATCCCAAACACTCCCTTATCACTTTTAGCTAAATATTTGGACATAAGCATAAAAGAAGAAAAACAAATTTGAATATAGCATGAAACAAATAAAGCTTAACCTCAGTTGTCCCATGAGCAAAGTTGGCAAATTGGGTTGGTTGGGTTGGCGCAGGTTGAAATGGTTCGTATTGACCCAAACCATATATATCAATAAATAATGCGATAATGTGATTACACGTACTTACAAATTACAATAAAACTTCAAATATTTTAATACAGCAAATCAAAATTATCATTTGGACAACTTGGGCTGGTTGGATTGCAAGTTTAGATTCGAATGGGTTATGTTGACCCAAAACCATATACATCAATGATTTTAAAAATTCAATTATAAATCAAAATTATCAACTGAACAACTTTCAAACTGTTATTACAGGTTCAACCCATTTGATAAAAAAGAAGCATAACCCAAATCATTGAATGAAAATAAGTTTAAAATATGGCTATGAATAATATATTTCGTAACACTGTAACATCAAAATCAATATATAAAAAGATCAATTCATGGGGAAGTTTTATCGTATGTATTGAACTACGCAAATAGTATTTATCAGTTGACAATGAAAATGATAAATGATGTCATTTTTTGGACTGAGTTTTATATACCAAGTACAGAACAACAAAAGATTGGAAATTCGAGACATACCTAGTTAAACGTTATCCAAGCAACGCATAATTAAGATCTAACTCCAGGTCCAAGCTCTTGTGTATGAGTACTTGGAAGGAGGCGATTTATATCAACTCCTAAAAAAGAAGTTGCTCAAACATTAGACTGGATCAAAAGAAAGGATATAATAAAAGACACTGAAACCAAATACAGCTCGTGTAACACAAATAATCTATACATATTATATAAAAGAATCAAACATTTTTGAGAAACATGAGTTGATATGAAATATATACCTACAATATGCTATTCAAAGCTTTTGATAATGCAAGTTTTAATTTGTCAGGATACACATCCTAGTCGGTAGCGCCATTTTTCAAAAACTGCTTTAAATCCCAAGTCCAAGAAACCCATTTCAAATCTTTAAATTTCACCTCCATTTCCACTCATCATATCCCGAGAATCATATAAACAATAATCATTAATGGATAAAACACAAAATGCTTAAAAAGTATCAAACTTTTCAGGAAAAAATGGATTTTAGACAAACACATATTTAAGTGATAACGGTTATTGATTTGCTTTTATAGTTTCATAATGTGTCTATGATGTCAAGTTAATGCAAATTGTCGTGTTCTTATATAGTGACTTATGTCTGACTCCTCGTACCTTTTTCAGTCACGGATTTTAGACAAACACATATTTAAGTGACTTGTTCCTTCACCTCCGCCTCTTCAAATATAATTACAATAGTTTCAAATTTCTTAGGCTCAGATCCGTTGTTGTGGAAACACACGACACACTTTATGTGGCTGCAACCACGATGTAGCTGTGGTCGTCGCGCCAAAATATAGGTGTTTGTAACCCGTGGCTCACAAAAACATAACGGTAGAAGGTCATTATCATCGCCTATTCTATATATCGTAGTGTCCATAGAAAGGGCAAATTGTTCTACGCCTTGCATTATAAAACTATGCATTATAAATATATACAATCATCAGGCGCATTGGCCCGTAACTCAATTGGTAAGATATCCATTAACAAAAAACACGCACCAAACACATACAGCTCACTATCGAGCCTGTGAAACAGGAACAACATCACACAATAGTTGCAAATTTCTTAGGCTCAGATCCGTTGTTATGGGAACCACATGACACAGTGTATGTGGATGCAAGCACGATGTAGTTGTAGTCGTCGTGCCAAAATACAGGTGTTTGTAACCCGTGGCTCACAAAAACACAACAGTAGAAGGTCATCATCATCGCCTATTGTATATATCGTAGTGTCTATAGAAAAGGCAAATTTTTCTACGCCTTGCATTATAAAAGTATACATTATAAATTATAAATATATACAATCATCAGGATCACTGGCCCGTAAGAGCTGCCCTAACCCGCTGTCCGATAAGCAAGAAGGCCATGGCTTCAAATCCAATAGCCTCACCAACACACGGATTGCAATAATGCTACCAACCAAAATAGCTTGTATGAATCCTGAGCCACAAAACCGCAGCTAAAGAGAAGGGTGAACCCACCATGGCTGCAAATCTAAGAATTTTCCCCGCCAAGATACGGATAACCTCATACCCTTTATTTGTGATGGAAACATGAAAAAAATACATCATTAACAACAACAACAGTATTAATTAACAACACCAACAACATTATTAATCTATTCATACAAAAGGCACACTTAAAACCCTAACCCTAGTAACCCTAATTAATAAAATCAGTCAATGAAAATTTAAATGGAAATTAACAACTTACTAACCCCATAAGTAACAAAAATCATAGAAACCCCGCAACAAAATTCACGAACAAAACCCCATTGTATGCAATCATCTCATTCAACAACTAAACCCCAACAACCATGACAATCCCACAACAAAATCAGCATGCTAAAGAGAGAGAGAGAGGATCAGTTAGAGAGGGAGAAAGAGAGAGAGAATCGCAGGTGTCTTATATGTGTTTGGTGTGTGTTTTTTGTTAATCTGTAAACATGTACCCACCACGTGTACTATGTTATAAACCTTATGGCTAGATCGGGTTATGTTTGTTATAAACTTGGTGGGTAGATCGGGTTATGTTTGGTGGGTTGTGTGGGAGCATTTAATGCAACCCGGTGGGCTGACCTAGCGTATGTGGGTGGGGCGCCCATTGATTGTTAATTTGAGTAATGAAACTAAGTGTTAAAACAGTTAATTTTCTAAAATTGTTTAAGTGTCATGTTTGAGTCACTACTTATACATGCAAGATACAGAGGACTTGAAACTTGGTTAGGGATTAGGTCTAAGTGTTATTGAAAACATATCAAATGCCTAAAGCTCAAATAATTTGTTAAAACCCTCTGGTCACATGAGTTCCAAAATGTGTCGAGGTTTGCGTCTTTATTTTCTCGGTTCAATTTGAGTACTCTAAAAAACTTAAGAACATCTATAAAAAATTTGAGACACTCTTAACACATAGAATATTGATGTGTATAAAGTGTTTAACCATTAAGCACTTAGAACTTGGTCAAACGGTCGTCTGAAATTACTATAAATTTCAAACACTTTTGGACTTTTAATTAAAACGTCTAAGTGTTTGAAAATACGACTAATAATAGTAGTATCATTAAATTAAAATGTGTTATTGAGTCCGATCATGTCAAAAAGAGTCTAACTTAGTAATATGGTTTACTATAGGACGTCGCTAAAAGGCACGAAGTCGTCGGGTCTCCAAAGTAGTCCATTACCGAGCCGTAGTAGCACTTTCTTCACTACCAACTAAGGTAAGTTTCTCACAGCCCCTCTTTTACCGTTTTTACAATTTTGGGGTGATATGCATGATGTGTTTTACTTAAATTGCAATATTGTATTTTTGCATACTTAATCTTTTGAACGCACTTGGAATTTATGAAACTTTGGAATTTGTTGGACTTGTTAAACTTGTGAACTTTGAAATTGTAACTTACTTGAAACTTATGAACATATTTTGAAACTATAAATTGTTTTGAAACTATAAAATTGGTATGTATGTTGTTTGATGCGAGAGGATGAAGCTCACTTCTTTTAACTTAATAATCCCACTTAATCAGGATGAGGCGTTAGTATTTATGGATAGTGTTATTAGGAAGCTAGCCCCTTCTCACTCCACTGAATCGGGATGCATAGTACTAGGATATTAGACTAGTGGCATCGGGTAGACATCTAGTAGAAACTGAAACTTGTTGTTAGTGTAGGGCGACTACACTAAAAGAGACTTGATAACATCAAATACTCTATACCTTTTTGTATCAAAATCCCTATTAAAAAAATGCTCATAATTGTTATAATTTTGATTGAAATGTATACTTAATTGCTTTATATTTCATTTGTAGAGAATTACGAGCCTTGAAGGAGAAAGACATGGAAATTGGACTAATAAAGTGAACATAATATTGATGCCAAGACACAACTATGACGTAGTTGCCACGATAGGACTACGCCGTAGTTCATCAAAGAACCAAGCATGCCTAGAAGAAACTACGGCGTAGTTGTCACGATGGTAATACGATGTAGTTATCATGAGTCACCATAGACGCATTTGTCTAGTCACAACTACGGCGTAGTTGGCCACATTAACTACGTTGTAGTTACTTTAAGCTTACAATTGGAAAGTCTGCATTAGCAAAACTACGGTGTAGTTCATACCCACAACTACGCCGTAGTTAAGTCAAAATCTATAAATAGAGGCCCACTCTCTACTCATTTGTATCATTCATTCAGAGAAAAGTTCCAGGGATCTACTAGGGCTTTTGGAGAAAGAAGTATTCGGCTTCATCCATCACTAGTCCAAGGGAGAAATCACTTTTACTAATTTCTTGTATTAATCATTTATCACAGACATTGTAAGATCAAAATGTTTATTCAATCCAAAAATTCCTTCATTATTTCTTATGTTATCTATAATATGAGTGGCTAAGCACCGTAAGTGCTAGTCTTGTTATGATTTTGTTATAGTTTTGATGTTTGTTTCCTATTAAATTTTCGTTTTATGGATATCCTTATTGCTTGTTGCTTGATCCCCGAGTTTTGGTAGGGTTGAGGGTAGTGTAGATCATGTTAGGCTTTATATTAGGCTGACTTGTTGAATTAAGGGTTAACAGGGTACTAGGGATAGGTTTGCAACTTTCCTTATTGTAGGGATTGCTCATATCACCGCCTGCAGTAAGTTAGACACTTATAAAATTCAAGAAACTCTTCCAGGTGGGTTTATAGCCAATAAGTGGGATTATCGGCACTAGACAGGTCTTTAGGATAGTTAGGGGTTAATCACTATAGCCTGGATACCCAACCTTCGTGACCAACGGGGGATTGCGATCATAGGATATATAGGCCAGGTTTCGATGCCAATTCGGGTCTATCGATATTATAACTACCTAGGAAACACTATTTTAACTGTAAAAAAGGAATAACTAGGCTAGTACGTTTTTCTCCCTGATTAATTCTCATATTTGAATTCCGCATTTTATTTACTATAAAACTGTCAATTCAAAATCAAACCATTTTAAACTGTGACATATTCAAATTAGAACTAAAACACTTAGCTCTTGGGACGACCTCGGATTTACCAATCCTACACTACACATGATCAGGTTCTCTGCTCGTTAGTGCGTTGTAGACGATAGGTAGTCAAGTTTTATAAATTTAAAACTTGAAAATTAATTTAAACAATTATACGCATCAAGGTTTTGGCGTCACTGCCGGGGAGCTAAAATTAGTTTACAATTTGAATTCTGAATTCTTCGCTTGTTGTTGCATATCTCTTTAGTATTTCTCTATTTTCATAAATAAGTGAAGACGATCAAATGACGTTCACTATCAATGACTATTTAACAAAAGTTAGGGACGATGGCGGGCCTGGAATTATAAGATCATTGTTCAAAGAAACCATCAAATTTGAGTTCTGGGGACAATGCATTAAGGAATTAAAATAAAATGTGTTCACTGGAAAAGAAGACAAAGATCCACATGAACATATTGCAAGAATATCAAAAATTATCAATTTATTTCATTCGCCGGGAGTCTTAAAGGACCAGGTCATGATTATGGCATTCCCATTTACCTTAAAGGGAAAGGCTAAGCAGTGGATGTGGAGACTGCCTGCAGGGTCAATTACAACCTGAGATCTATTCAAAAATTCATTTTTGGAAGAATATCACCTTCCATCTAAAATCATTAAACAAATATAGGCGATTAGGAGTTTCAAATAGAAACCTAGAGAGCTGTTGTATTGTTCTTGGTAAAGGTTCACTGAGTCACTTTTCAACTGCCCAGAACACAAGCTTAACAAGCACGATCAGTTGCAATTTTTTTTATCAAGGATCGGATGTGGAAACTAGGCGAAAGCTAGACATCAAGGGACCAATTCCTAGAATGACACCATCAAAAGGGATAGAAACTATTAAGGAATTATCGGGACATTCCTTCTTATGGCATAATGAATATAGCACAAAGAACAGTGCAGGAGCAGGGGTCGATAAAATAAATTTTGTATTTGAACAGATAGAGGATTTTGAACATAGCATGAAATTCGTGACCGAAGAAGTTTGAATGACGCAACATAGGTTTGACACCCCTATTCAAGGAAGGGTCACAAATGTTGAGAAAAATTTGAACAAATTCATCAAAGAATCTTTTAAAAATCAAAAGTATAATGAGAATCTAATATGGGGAATCAAGAAAAGTTACGACCATGCTTCTAAAGCACAAGCATCCTCTATCAAGAAACTAGAAGTTCAGTTAGGGAGGATTGCATAAATAATCCAAAATATGGAAACCAGTAGTCTGTCCACAAATCCTCTTAAGAATAATGAAGACTTTAATAATGCATAAGATAAACATAAGAATGATGGAGCAGATGACATAAATGAAGTCACGAAACCAGAAGTACAAAGAAAGGTGGTGGAATCTTACGTTCCACCTATCTCGTTTCCTGGTAGACTAGAAAAGGAGAAGGAGAAATAATAGTTCAGGAAATTCTTCAAAAATCTTCAACAACTTAGCATAAACATTCTATTTGTAGAGGCATTAGAGCAAATTCCCAAGTATGCAAAGTTTATGAAGGATTTCCTTACAAACAAGGCAAAATTCAAAGAGACTTCTAAAGTCACTTTAAATGAGAGATGCTCGGCTATACTTCTAAATGAGATTCCTCTTAAAGAAAAAGATCCAGGGAGTTTTACTATCCCATGTGCTAGGTATTGACAAAGCCCTTACTAACCTTGGGGCTAGCATCAGTCTTATGCCTTACTCAATGTTTGTTAGTTAGAGCTTGGTGAGTTAAAACCAACCCACATGTGCATTGAGCTAGAAAATAAATCAACCCAATACCCGAGGGGGATTGCAGAGAATTTCATTGTAAAAAATCGACAAGTTTGTCTTTCTTGTTGATTTTGTTGTTTTGGACATGGAAGAATACTTTAGAGTCCCGATCATTCTTGGAAGACCATTTTTGGCTACTACTCATGCAATGATAAATGTTTTCAATAAGAAAATATCTTTCAAAGTAGGAAACGAGAAAATAACTTTTAACATTGAGAAATCAATGAAGTTTTCTACTTCGTGTGATGACACTTGTCACTCTTTTGATATGGTTGACCTAACCATTTATAATCATGTGAAGGAAACTCTCCCTAGGGATCAACTGGATTTATTTTTGTTTGAACCAATCAAGAATTGTCAACCAAACAAAGATATAAACTTATGGGAAGATGAAAGTAAGAATACTATAGATGAAGAAAAACCATGAAATAGTTTAGACTAGTCAACTACGCCAGGGTTATTTTTAGATCTAGATGATTTGAAGCCTCATGGTTTTAAAAACCTGACACTTTTTGCTGCAAGCATGACAAATGAGGAAAAACAAATTCCGAAACTAAAAGAATTGTTGTGTTATTTAGAATATGCTTTCTTGGACGGTAACCAAGAATTTCTAGTTATTATTTTCTCGATGTTGTCTCACCAAGAAAAGGATTTACTTTTACAAGTTCTTTCAAAATACGAGGGTGTTAGCTTGGAAAGTAGCAGATATCAAGGGCATTAGCCCATCGTTTTGCACGCATAAAATTCTTATGGAATACAATTTTAAGCCTGTGGTGCAACCCCAACACCGACTTAACCCTAAGGTACAAGACGCATTAAAAGCTGAGAAAGTTAAGTTACTTGATGTTGGGTTAATTTATGATATCTCAGATAGTCCTTGGATCAGTCCCATACATTTCGTATAAAAAAGGGGGGCATAACTGTAGGGAATTGATACTCACACCATAAAAAATGATTTACACACCACAATTATGTATATATGATGTTGTAACATATGCATTAGTGATGTGATATTGTGGTGTTCACATCACTTTTTGTGGTGTGAGTATCACTTCCCATAACTGTAATAACAAATGAGAAAAATGAGCTAGTACCAACAAGGAAAGTCACAAGATGGAGAGTGTGCATCAATTATAGAAAACTCAATGATAAAACAAAGAAATGCCATTTTTCATTACCCTTCATCGATTAAATGTAAGAAAGATTATCAGGAAATGAATATCACTACTTTTTAGATGGTTTTTCTAGATACTTTCAGATCCCTTTAGCACCGGAAGACCAAGAAAAGACAACTTTCACGTGCCCATACGGGACATTTGCATATAAAAGAATGCCTTTTGGATTGTATAATGCTCCGGCAACATTCCAAAGATGCATGACGGCAATTTTTAATGACATGTTCAACGATTTCATAGAGGTTTCATGGATGATTTTTCCGTTTTTGGTAACTCTTTCAATTCATGTCTTACCAATTTATCGAAAATGTTAGCTAGATGTGAGGAAACAAACTTAGTTTTAAATTAGGAGAAATGTCATTTCATGGTTAAGAAAGGACTAGTTATAGGACACAAGATATCTAGTGCTAGCATCGAGATTGATAAGGCGAAGGTTGATGTAATAGCAAAATTACCTTATCTAACAAATGTTAAGGGAATTAGAAGTTTCCTATGACATGTTGGATTTTTATCGAAGATTCATTAAAATATTTTTCCAAAATTGCTCATCCTATGACTCAGTTGTTAATGAAGGATACTAAGTTTGTTTTTTCTGATGATTGCATTCAAGCATTTAATATCCTTAAGAAAAAACTAACCACCGCACCAACAATTATTGCCCTAAATTGGAATCTAGATTTGGAATTAATGTGTGATGCTAGTGATTATCATGTAGGAGCAGTGTTAGGGCAGAGAATTAATTAAAGTTTCAACCTATCTATTATGCTAGTAAAACTATGAATGACGCTCAAGAACATTGCACTACTACATAAAAAGAACTTTTGGTTGTAGTATATGCTTTTGATAAATTTTGATCTTATATAGTCATGTCTAAGACTGTTTCTTTACACTGATCATTCTGCCTTGAAGTGTTTGTTTAGTAAATAGGATGCAAAGCTGAGGTTTATCAGGTGGGTCCTACTACTCCAAGAATTCACCATTGAAATTAAAGACAAAAAGGGGATCAAAAAGTTAGTAGTCGATTATTTGTCAAGGTTAGAAAATCCAGAATTGGAGGAATTAGATGAAGAAGCAATTTGAGATTCATTCCCTGATGAACACCTTTTGGCAATCCATGTTAAGGAACCTGAGAAAGATCCATGGTATGCGGATTATGCTAATTTTCTAGTATCCAAGGTCATGCCCAGAGACTTGACATATCATTTAAGAAAGAAGTTCTTATCAGATCTCAATCACTACATTTGGGATGAGCCTTACCTTTTCAAATCATGCCCGGACATAATTATAAGAAGATGTGTGTTTGGTAAAGAGTTACAAGAAATTTTAGAACATTTTCATAAAGGACCGACTGGAGGACATTACGGGGCCGACATTACCGCAAGGAAAATATTTGAATCAGGATTCTACTGGCCAACTATCTTCAAAAATGCCGTAAGACATGTTCAGGAATGTGATGCATGCCAAAGAGCTAGGAACATCTCTTCCCGTAATCAAATTCCCTTGACCAACAGTATCGTTAGCGAAGTATTCGATATTTGGAGTATTGATTTCATGGAACCCTTTCCTTCCTCGCGTAATAATAAGTACATCCTAGTGGTCGTAGATTATGTGTTCAAATGGGTGGAAGCTGAAGCATTCCTGACTAACGACGCTCGGGTAGTTGTCAAATTCCTTCAAAAATTGTTTTCTAGATTCGGGGTCCCAAAAGCATTAATCAGTAATAGAGGGACACATTTATGCAATTCTCTGCTTGAAAAAACATTAAAGAAATATGGAGTAACTCATAGGCTTGCTACCTCCTATCATGCGCAAACAATTGGTCAAACTAAAAATACTAATCGAGCGATAAAATGCATATTCGAAAGAACAGTAAATGGAAACAGAAAGGAATGAGAAATAAGCTCGATGATGCTCTTTAGGCATTCAGAACTGCTTATAAGTCACCTATCGGAAGTACACCATTTAGGATAGTATATGGAAAGGCCTTCCATCTCCTGATTGAAATGGATCATAAAGTGTATTGGGCTTTAGAGAATGTAAATCTTGATTTAGATGCTGCAGGAAGAAATAGGTTCTTGCAATTAAATAAGTTAGTAGAAATGAGAAATGAGGCTTATGAGCATTCCTGCGCATACAAGGAGAGGAAAAAATGGTGGTACGATGCTAGGATTATGGATAAGGAATTTCAAGAGAGGGAAGAGGTTCTATTTTTTAACTCGAGATTAAAACTCTTCCCAGGTAAGCTAAAAACAATATGATATGGACCTTATATGGTTAGCAGAGTATTTCCATATAGAACGGTGGAAGTTTTTGGTAAAGATGGAATTCATTTCAAGGTTATAGGACATAGGTTAAAGAAGTATTATGGTGAAAGTATAAAAACCATGAGGGAATCTCTTTACTTCGCAAAGACGTAGACCCTACTTTAGTCTAACTTAAAGACTCGTTAATAAACAAAAGTGCTTGTTGAGAGACAACCCGGCATGTATCCTTTCCTTTCATTCCATTTCTGCATTTAGTTTGGTTTTGCTTTTTTCTAACTTTATTTGCAGGTTCTTACAGCAAAGAAATGGAAGTTCACAATCGTCTTGGCTCGTAGATATGCTGAAAACTATAGTTGCAGACATCAACTACGGCGTAGTTTATTAAACTACGACATAGTTATTGTAACTACGACGTAGTTCCACCCTTGGACTACGCCGTAGTTGGCCTGATATAATTTAAAGGTTTTATGTTTTCACATAACTACGACGTAGTTCCACCTATGGACTACGCCGTACTTCAATCATGCAACATAAATTATTTTTTGAAAATAGTTTGAAATTTCACAAAATTGTGTACATTTAGTAAATGAACTTTGTGGGTATGTTCTCTGGAAACCTTCACGAGACTTCACTCGTCCACTCGGGCCACCGAGTGGTTTAAAATGCTTGTTGCATATTCTAAATGCAACCGTGATTCCTACGAAAGTGAGTTAGGTTTTCCATATTTTGTTTATTTGAACGTTTAATGCATTAGGTTTGTTAAGTGATTTTAGGGACATGACTTTGCTCAGGTTTTTCAAGACAGGAGTTCATCTCTTGACATAAAGCTCTGGTTATGTAGAGCAATACTCAGGGAGTCTCCTATTTTAATTATACTTTTATTTTTAAATTTTTATTTCTTTAAATGTACAATAGGGACATTGTACAAACCAAGTAGGAGGATGGGAGTAGAATTACTACTTGACCTATAATTGCCTTCGATTTTCAAGTTTATTTTGAAAATTTGTGCCATTTTTGAAAAAATTTGACATGTTTTTCTTACTGAAACTAGAATAGATCTTTGCCGAGCACAAATTACCCTTTATTTCCATTGGTGGTGTTTGCTTGATAATTAGGTTTTCATATATTATTACATAAATCCACCAAATATGAGGGTGCCAGTAGTATTGTAGACTTTAGAACTTGACATGTACATCATTACGAGACCTAATTAAGTGATAGGGATAGATGGTTTGAGAAGGCAACATTATAGGATTTACACCAAAAATTAGCCCATATGCATACTACTGTGTGCGTTTATCGACTTGTTACATCGACTTGTAGACCTCCCGTGATAAAACCCTCTGTTGCACTAATTTTAGTGCAAGATACCCCTAGAACAATCTGTTGAGCCATTCATTGTTTTAAACCCGAATTTTGTATGTTTCGTTTCACCATTACACTTTAGCCTACCATGTAGTCTATAAATTCACTGTTGAGGAGTTACGGGCTGCATGAAATCCATGGTTCGGGTGAATGGGTTCGGGAATCACGATTATATGGAAGACTTGTCATTAAAGACCCCCCGTATCACTATTACTTTCAATACTGCTTATCTCAAGTGGGGGTGTTTATCATTATTACATGCTACAGAAGCTCTATCCTGTACTTTTATTATTCAAAAAAATAATTGTAGTATTTCATTTCACACCTCTATAGCATCGTCTTATTATACTAAGTGTTGGTTATCAGATAAAACCAACTTGTTTCGTCTGATGCTCGTGGAAGACTTTGAGTTGGTACATTTATAAACCAACTACTTCACTGATGGTTGGGCTAGTATGCGTCTGCTTAATCAATTTGCAGAATTTTACATCTATATCACTAATACTAGCTCATTATTATCGATGATCAGCTTTTCAAACTTTGACGTTCGAGCTAATGGAAGGACAGTGGCCAGTGATGACGAAACCATGGATTGTAGACTATTTGTTTTGTGTTTATTAGATCTAATACCAATATTATGTGCACCTCATGTCATATCATGCCTTTTAAATGATTTTAGCCTTTAGCTTGCTCGAGTTAAGGATTTGAGAAATCACATGTGTCTCGTTTATGGATTTGGACGAGCATGTGCGGTTTTGTCACTTTTTCTGGAGCATTGGAATTGGCTAGGATTATTCGCCTGTTTAAACCTGTGTGTCACCCATGTTGCCTTTAAGAGCTATTTAGACTTTAACTCTAGCTGGTGTAGTTTTGTGTACTTTTCAAGCTCATGATAGAATACATGCTATGTCAGTGCTATTGAGTGATCACCCCGAATTGAAACACTTAGACTAGTGAGAGTTGAGTGATTTTGATCCCCTTTTCATGAGGTGTTCAGCTTTGCTATTTTCTAGCATCGGTAGTTTATAAATTCATATTACCCGAGTTAAATTGGGGGATATCTTTTTTGAAATTATTCTAATAGGTCTACTTGAGGGTAAGTAAAATCAAGTGGGGGATATTTGATAACATTAAATACTCTATACCCTTTTGTATTAAAATCCCTATTAAAATGCTCGTAATTGTTATAAATTTGATTGAAATGTATACTTAATTACTTTATATTTCATTTGTAGGGAATAACAAAAATTGGATTAATGAAGTGAACATAATATTGATGCCAAGACACAACTACGGCGTAGTGGCCACGATAGGACTACGCCGTAGTTCATCAAAGAACCAAGCATGCCTAGAAGAAACTATGGCGTAGTTGCCACGATGGGACTACGCCATAGTTATCATGAGTCACCAAAGAAGCATTCGTCTAGTCACAACTACAGTGTAGTTGGCCATATTAACTATGACATAGTTACTTTAAGCTTACAATTGGAAAGTCTGCATCAGTAAAAGTATGGCGTAGTTCACACCCACAACTACGATGTAGTTGAGTCAAATCTAAAAATCTGACAGCCCCAGATCTCTACTCATCGTCGATAATTCATTCATTCATAAAAAGACATAGAAGTGTGTCAGGTTCAACCATGAGGGCATCGTTCTGTAGAAAAGAAAAATTCTGCTCCATCCATCACTAGTCCAAGGGAGAATTCACTTTTACTAATTTCTTGTATTAATCATTCATCACAGACATTGTGAGATCATAATGTTTATTCAATCCAAGAATTCCTTCATTATTGCTTATGTTATATGTAATATGAGTGGCTAAGCACCTTAAGTGCTAGCCTTGTTATGATTTTGTTATAGTTTTGATGCTTGTTTCCTATTAAATTATCATTTTATGGATATCTTTATTTACTGTTGCTTGATCCCTGAGTTTTGGTAGTGTTGAGGGTACTATAGATCCTGTTAGGCTTTATATTAGGTTGACTTGTTAAATTAAGGGTTAACAGAGTACTAGGGATAGGTTCGCAACTATCCTTAGTGTAGGGATTACTCATCGCTTGAAGTAAGTTAGACACTATAAATTCGGGAAACTCTTCCAGGAGGGTTTATAGCCGAGAAGTAGGATTATCGGCACTAGACATGTCTTTAGGATAGTTGGGGGTTAATCACTATAGCATAGATACCCAACACTCGTGACCAACGGAGGATTGAGATCATAGGATATATAGGATAGGTTTTGATGCCAATTCGGGTTTGTCGATATTAGAACCACCATAAGCGATAAGTAGACATTGCACTAGGAACACTATTTTAACTGTAACAAAGGAGTAACTAGGCTAGTACATTTTTCTCCCTGATTAATTCTCATATTTTAATTCGCATTTTATTTACTTTAAAACTGTCAATTCAAAATCAAACCATTTTAAAATGAGACATATTCAAATTAAAACTAACACACTTAGCTCTTGGGACGACCTTGGATTTACCAATCCTGCACTACACGCGATCGGGTTCTCTGCCCGTTAGTACATTATAGACAATAGGTAGTCGAGTTTTATAAATTTAAAACTTGAAAATTAACTTAAACAATTATACACATCAAGACTACACGACTGAATACGTCTAAGTAAGTGACCTTGCATAAACACTATAGCATACATCACACTATTTGTGTTACGTTACTTTAGATAACGAAAACTATCTTTGGAAGCTTGAGTTATTTTGAATTCTTGACTTGTAACTTGAATCTGGTTTGGAGTCTATTTTTTGGTCATTCTCCCTTGAAACTATTTTGTGTACATATTCCTGTGAGCTTACCAACTATTTTCAACAATTGACCGCTTTTATCATGTTTTTCAAGTAATCAGTCGAAAGTAGAAACCTAGTGTATTTGCATTGGACATTTATTTTAAATGTCGTAGTCTTGGAAAAACAATTATCTCTTTTGGAAACTCATGTTCGGGAACAAATTTATGTGTCATGTTGTACTTCTAAACTTATGCTAAAATGTTGTAATTCGAATAATATTTTGTTATATCTAAATTATGTATGGTGTTTTATCTATCATCTTTTGCGATGTTATTAATACGTCGCACCTCGTGTTTCCGTTTTGCGGGGTGTGATACAAATGACCTTCGTTTGGCTTATACGACCATCGTTTTTTAACCTCGTTTTTGAAAGTCCTAATACATAA
Source organism: Tanacetum coccineum (assembly GCA_026074375.1). Lineage (NCBI taxonomy): Eukaryota > Viridiplantae > Streptophyta > Magnoliopsida > Asterales > Asteraceae > Tanacetum > Tanacetum coccineum. Next base: position 25,231 of record BQNB010089819.1, read on the forward strand.
AATTATCATTATCGTCTTTGTAGAATATCTTAACACATATAGTATGGGATTCGTTTAGAGTTTTTAGAGAGAGAAAGAGGTGGTTGGATGAACACTTAGAGAGAGAAACAAATAAAGAACAATTAGATTAACTATGTGAGAAAATGAACAACCAACACCCTCTCCATGTGTGGAGAGGGTATAAATACTTCTAGCTATGACCGGCCATGGGCTTAGTCATGGGCTTTCCATGTGTCTTTGGCCCGGTTAGCTTACTAACATTACATATGATTAATCTACGAGCTACGACTAGCTATATTGGAAGTGACCGATACTTTTTGTATTCCTAACAATCTCCCTCTAAGGGAGGTCACTCCAATTTACAAAAACTTAAACCTAACATACTATGCTTTGACTTTGGTCTGAGCTTGTAGTCTTTTAACTTCAATTATTAACTTGTGATATATTATAGTGATCTTTGACTTTAGGCTGTGACTTCTATCTTTGACTTGATATGAATGTGATCTTGAACTTCTTGAGATCATCAACCAAGTATAATCTCTTTACATCATCTTGCAGTCTTGCCATCTTGTAATCTTGTGACTTTAGACCGACATGCTCATACTTTTCTTAATATGATAACTTGAAAGCTTTAATGATGCATATTTCTTGAAGTTTTTTAACTTTAACACTTTGTCACTTCAAGAAGGACTTATGGTATCAGAGTAGCGGAAGTCTTAAAACATGTACTTGAGCTTTCATGATGTCTTTTATAAATGTCGGTCGGGTATGAGCATGTGGCTATGAATCTTCTGAGTCCGCTGGAACCAGGTACCTCCACGTCCATCTTTATATATTCCTGAAATAAAACAGTTAGCAATAAATCTGGGGGACGAATATGGCTTTGTCATTCGCCCGTGTTTGGTTGGAGTAACCTTCGAATCCGTGAGGATCGACCTGTGATCAGGTAGATTCAATTAAGAAGAATCTCCTTGACAAGATTTCCAGCTGAAGTATTGTGTTAGGAATACGGAAATCCTAGGAAAGTATCGGTCACTCCATAGATAACTGTTGTTAGCTCGTTAAGTATTATTTGGAACCTTAATAGGCCAAGTTGGGAAAATCCCATAGACAAAGCCCATGAACTAGTCCATAGCAGGCCTCAATTAGGGTATAAATACACCTCTCCATGCCTTGGAGAGGTGGTTGGTTGTTCATTATTTCACACACATAATACAAGTTTCCTTTCATGTTACTTTCTCTCTCTAAAATGTTTATCTAACCACACTCTCTCTAAAAGCACATCTCTTTCTCTTTTCATGTATGTTATTTGATTGTTCTTCAATTGGTATCAAGAGTCATGGAGTGATTTGCTTAGTTTTTATGTTTGTTATTTTTTTTGTTTGTTTTCTTTTCCAAATCGTACGTCGTTTCTTGTTTTTTCTTTGTTTTCGAAGCTTTTAAGTACGTTAAAAGATCATTTACCTTGGTAAATCTGATCTAGTATCTTTAGGATATAGGTGTACAAGCTTAGATTCAAGAAAACATCATTTTTGTTCATCTTTTGTATTCGAAAAGCTTTAAAAAGTACAAATCTTGATTTCAAAATTTTTGGCTTAAAAGCCATAAAGTTTGCATTTTTAAGGTACCTATAGGCTATGTAATACTAGTTGTACAAGAAAATTTGGGAAAAAACAATCAAAAATGTGTCTTTTTGTGTTTTTAAAAGTTTGAGTTTCGTACTAGTTGCAACCGAATTAGCAGTTTAGACTTAACCGAACTGGTAGTATTTAGGGTTGACCGAACTCGTAGTTGATAGTGTGGACCAAACTCGCAGTTGGATAGTGTTGACCGAACTCGCAGCTCTTAGTTCTGACCAAACTCACAATTCTTGTTAAGACCAAACTCGCAATTTTAATTAGGACCGAACTCGCAGTTTTAATTAGGACCGAATTCGCAGTTTTAACTAGGACCAAACTCGCAGTTTTTACTGTTAGGACCGAACTCGCAATTTTTAATATTGTCAAAATTCGCAGTTTTTGTTCTGACCTAATTCGCAGTTTTTGTTCTGACCTAATTCGCAGTTTACACTTAATCAAC
>BQNB010089820.1:0-20514 GCA_026074375.1 Tanacetum coccineum
TTATAAGTCAAGCCAGACCCTAAAAGTCAAAGATTGAAATCGTCATTCAAAATTTCGAAAATTCTCGGATGTTACATAAGCTATTAAGGAGAGTTTTGGAAACAGGTTTACGATGAGTGTAAATCTTTATTTTCGCAAGTGTATTTTGTTCTTGGCGAGTGTAGCTCTCTTTTGGCGAGTTTGGTTCTTGGCGAAAATAAAACAAGGGTTAAGGCGTGTGTACAACGGCGAGAGTAGCCTTGGATTATTTGCGAGTCTGGCCTTTCACAAGCTTAACACGACGAGTGTAAGTTTGTGAGTCTAGACTTGATACAACGAGAATCCCAGCGAGTTTAGATTTTGGAGAGTGTAAAACAGCGTTCCTTACTATATAAATTTGTATATGCATGTATATATACAGATACCTTACCTCCAAAAGTTTCCAAATGTTTCAACAAAATGGCGCGACATGTGTGTGTTTTTCTAAAAGCTTAACTAAATCCTATTTTTACGTCCCTACCTTCGTTTGTGTCATTTCTCCACCTTTTTTTCTACAAACTTTTGTGTATTTGACAAGCTGATAAGTAAATCCAACATCTGCGTTTTACTCATCCTACATATTAGATTACACGTAATAATAAACCCTTAATCTGCCTTTCTTCTTGCCTTGATTATATGTAAAAGGAAATTCATTACTTCTGTTTAACTGTTTCATAGTTCCTAAAGTGCGTTGCTGATTGACAAATTGCTTCGCGACGATCATCATATTTAGACATGGCTAGGCGGTTTAACAAAGATGCCATCATGTCTTTAGGTTCAGCGGTTATTGCTGCCATGAATTCATTGAAGGTTACTCATTATCGAGGTTCGTGCATTTTACATTAAAGATGTTCATATACTGCTATTTTGTACAATTATGGTGGCCATATTGTATAAGCTTTCAAAATTGGAAAAAGATGTTTCTTACAGTAGTTTATACGCTGAATTTCTCGATTGTCATGTCTAATATTGTATTGTATAATGCATATACATCATGTACTAGCGTTCACTATCGATTATTCGTGTATTAGTAATAGGCTGCAGCAAGCAACAACTTTTAACAGCCATTGGCTTTGCAATAGGTTGAAAAATATGATCAAATTAAATTTGTTTTTTAAATACAATAATTTATGTTTAGTTTTTAGAAAACCTCTTGATTCAGGTCAATATCTGCAGTTATGTACACCTTAGTTTGCATTGACGCATGAGGAAAACAAGGCCTATCTTTTTTAGATTGAGGTTTGTAAATGAATGCATGACAGCATTTTGTATTTCCAAAATGTTAAACATACTTTTCATGCATGTTGATTTTATTTCGTGTAGACTATTCGCCAGGCATACTATGAAGTCGAAGCTCAAAATCAACAACGTTTGCAGCAGACGATTATAACATTAAGGTAAACTCTTTTTACCTAAAGGCGTTTCTATGGGTGCCATGAATCAACTTAATGATTCATGTAGATATCAAAAAATTATTCTTATTTTTCGTATATTCTTAAAAATAAGGGACAAACATGTTGTGTAATAGTAAAAGAAAAGTTGAGATGTGTCTCGGTAAGAATGGCTCAAATTTACACAAGGTTATTATCATATATAGACAACCAACTTTTTTTTATTATGCACGCTCTGAAGTAGACCTCAACAATGCAAATTTTTATACACGTAGGATTTTTATCGTTTATAATCTCTTTTGTAGGACTTATAGGACGATGGCAAACATGATCCGTGTGCAAATTTTTAGATATGTTCTGTTACTTCAGCATCGTAAGTTGTTTTACTTTATCTGTTATCATCTTTAGTAAATGCTGATGAAATTTCAATTCATGATCTGTTACCTTACTTGGCACCTCATTTGGCCTAAAAGTTTTGTAAAGCTATCCTAAACCCCTTAAATGTAATTCCTTAAAAGCATAAAACTTGCCAGCCACTAAAAAACTTCAATATCTGATTATTATATCTTCAATAGCGGAATCACATTCGCATCATTAGTTTCTTTTAAAGGTAGCATGTTAAAATACTATCTCTTGCAACGCATTTTTTTGATACTGTACTAATTATCTTATTATCCCTATCACATAATCGCTATAAAAGCTCAATGCCAGACACCCTCTTAAAGAATTGTGTGTAGGGTGTGTTTGGGATCGCTTATATGAACTGCCCAATAAATAGGAGTGTAGCAACCCACCAAATGCTCCTTTTTAACAATCTTAAAGAAGGAATACGCATTTACAAATATATTTATTAGTGTGGTCGTTTGTAACAGCAACTGCAAATGCACAGTAGCGCGGAGTGCTGCAACATTTTTCTTCAACGTTCGTTCAAAAGAGGTGAGTAAAGTTTAGCCGGGTAATTCTTTACAACTGGAGGACAATTATTATCAGCTTTTCTTTTCACTTTCTTATTTGTATACAGCATGTTTCTAAAGCAGTAAAACTACTGATGCTTAACAGAGAATGTGACGCACTTGGTCTAAATGACTTCCCAACAGCAGAAAGGTTGCAATGTCATGGATATGTCCCTGAAACAGCACATTGGTCTGAAACAAGTAGATTCGCGGCCTTCACCTTGGTATGCCATAAAATCTGACTTAACTGTTAGATATGAGAAAAGACAGCCCCTTTGGTCACCCCTTGTATTTTACTGTAATCTTAAAGCTCAGTAGTTTATAAGTTAAATAGTATGATTTTCGGTATTAAGCGGGTAATAATACCCGGTATATTGTAAGTACATATATATTAGCCTCTTCCACTTTGGATGAGGCAAGTATAATTATTCCTTTTACAAGAAACACATTTTCTCTCTCTAGAATATTCTCTCTAGTGTTTCTCTCTCTAGAAACTAGCTAAACCACTCGAATCATCACCCGTGTTATGAAATAAACGATCCTACAATTGGTACCAGAGCGGGTTTGAATTCGTGATTGATTCCTATGGTTGATTAAGCTTAAATTCGTGCTTATTTGTGAAGCAAAAAAAAACAGCCACGGGCTGATTTTGATTTTGGGCTATTGTTTGTTAATCTTGCTCTCTACTTGTTTCTACACATCAAAAGGTTGAGGTGTTACACATTTCGTGGCTAATACCAAGCTCTTGTTCGAATTTTAAGCTTTTAAAAGCTTCAGTGTTTTCGTAGAGGGTTGTTCATATTGGACGATGCTCAAATGCTTATACGAGTTAAGGTGTGGTTTAATCATCATATACACACTTAATATTGTATGTTGTACACCCTACTTTCGTGGCTGGAAAGATCATATGGCTTGATTTTGGTTAATTCGTACAAGTGTTCTTCGTGGAGGTTTGCTTATTTTATTATTGTTCTTCACGGCGAGTTGACAAGGTAGGGACAAGATCCGGAAATTTAGGAAAAAGTCAAAGGCGAGTTGCCAAAAGTCAAAGGCGAGTTGCTTAATTTTAATAATTATATTCGCGGCGGTTTGTAATTTGGTGGCGGAGTTGCTGGTTCTCGGCGGGGGGGATTTACACAGGATGTAGCGAGTTGTCAGGCGAGGTTGCTTAGTTTTATTGCAGCGTAGTTGCTCAGGAGTTGCTAAACGGCGGTTTGCTAAACGGCGGTTTGCTAAACGGCGAGTTGCTAAACGGCGAGTTGCTAAACGGCGAGTTGCTTATTTTATTGATCCAGCGAGTTAACAAAACTAGGCAGCGAGTTACTTCAAAACCACGGCGGTTTGCCTAGTAAGATCTTGGCGGCGAGTTGGCCTGTTAGGCGGCGGTTTGATTACACGGGGTTGAACAAAAACAGATAGACGGCGTTTGATAGAAAACTGTTACGCAGCGGTTTGATTTAAAAATAAAAAAACAAAAAAAAAAAAAAGAGGTATCCAGAAGACAACCTTTTAGCGACACTTTTTGACGAAAAAATTAAGTATTTTGTAATCTTTTTTCTATAGCCTTTCTTAACTTATTTTACTTCAATTCAAATTTTGATAATAGGGGTAAAATTATATCGGTCAAAACCTTTTTAGCGGACACTTTTTGGCGGAAAAAATTAAGTAAAATATAATTTTTTCTTTAGCCTTTTTAGCTTATTTTTACACCAAATTTAGATTTTGGTAATAGGGTAAAATTTATTTTTTTATTATCCAACTGCGTCAAATTTCAAACAAATCAACAAACCAAATATCACACCTTATTCATTTACGGTTTTTCTATTTGATTTTGTAAAATCCCGGTCAATTCTTATCGGGTTTAAATCTTAGACTTGTATAATCCCGTGAACTTATTGCGTTCATAACCAATACATCAAGACGGTTAATATGTCAGAGATATTTGGTATGCCCGGTTCCGATAACACGCCCACCAAAGCTTGACAGAACAGACTTTGGTTCTTGGCCAACAACGCATTTCGTCTGTTATTGTCTGGGAAAAAATAATGGAGAGAACTTATGAAACTCGATTACTGAAGGTCCATTTCAAATGGGGAAGTTCGATACAAACTCTGCTGATGAAGCTGAAGAAACTGAGTCGTGCCCTTAAACTAGGTCACAGAATAGTGCTAGAGTCTTTACAGGCCATTTCTGCTGAAGAAAGGAAAGGTAGAAAGCATGACCATTCGTGCTACGAAATATCTTACTTCAGGTATACCAAAAGACATATACACACTTTCAACCATTATATGACGCCAAAGACATTTGGGACAATGTGAGATGATTCTGGTAGGTTTGAGTTACAAAGGATGAAAGGGAATCAAATTATTACGATGAATTTGAAACGCTTCTGTCAAATCAAGAGGAGGACCATTAACGTTTACTAGTTAGGTTTTCGAAGCTCATTAACGACATGACGGAAACATCAAGATGACATGTACCAGAATGCAGCTTAACTCTAAGTTGTGAACATCTGGTTACCCGAATGGAGTAGATTCATTACTGAAGTAAAAAACTAAAAGTGGTTTGTAAGAGTCTACTTTGATTCAGTTGTATGCCTACTTGAAAGCAAACATGAGGTTACATGCAAACTGAGAACAGAAGGATGATGGAAAGGTTCTTTCCAACCTATTGTTGATCACTTCGGACACTAGTGTCTAATGCATCAAATCCAGAAGTTCCAACAAATCATCCGAGTTCTCCACAATTCTCAATCAAAACCATCACTTGTTGATAATGTAAATTGGGAACGGAAGCACTTCAACGGATAAACTTGATTGGAAAGCTACCAACACTCTTGCACTCTAAGAAACGTTTCTAATGCAAGGAACAAAGCTACGTTCAAGATGACTGAGTGTGTTCAGGAATGTTCGTGATAGATACATGATGGATAATCTAGGGAAGACATTTCAGAGAACACTGCAAGATGAAAATGTTGTAGCTGGGAATGGTTGGAGGTCAGAACAGAGTTGGAAACATGAATCATGGCCAAGCTAAACCCATTATGTGCTACAACTGCAAAGGAATTGGGCACATAGCACAAGAATGTCCACAACAAAAGCGTCCTCAGGATTCAGACTACTTCAAAGACAAGATGCTGCTGATGATTGCTATGAGAATGGTGCTGTGATGGATGAGAGCAGTTGTTGTTTCTGCAGGGAACTGTTCACTAATTTTGATGAAGGATGTGGATGATTTGGACTCAATGTGGACCATGTCTTTGTAGCTGATCAATTGTGATGCATTTCGACTCTGATGTTGATGAGGCTCCAACCACACAGACCCCTGTTCATTGTAAATCTTTCATCTGAAGATCCAATTTACGATGAAGCGGGCCATCATATGTCTCGAATACTGTTTGAGGTTACCAAGATCATCGATTCCTTTGTAGATCATATGGATGAGTATCATGAAGTACATAGAGATGCAAAGCGATGTTCAAACCACAACTACTTGTTGATCTGATGCTGACTATACGGGTGTTAGTTATATTATTTCCGTATGATCAGTAAGTGGAAGACAACGAAGAACAATGTTTGTACAAAGTATGTATCTTCTGTACAAAATGATGCATTGATGTCAATTTCTCGATGAAATGCATGAACAGGTGTACAAAGTAGGTCAGCTAATTAAGCAGTAAAAGTAGTTAATGTCACATGACTTCTGAACTTGCGGATATAAGGAACTGGTCGGGGTGTAGGAACTAACGGGCTAAGGTTTGAATTAAATGATAGAGAAACGAAAGATGTATGAACAATGAGAATTATTATCTCTGACCGAAAGCGAAAAAGAAACTTCTTTTAAAATCGGAACTTATTTCTGCACAATTGCAACTTCGTTCTACCTTTAACCATCACAAGATAGTGAGGGAAGAAACGATCATTTTGAAAAAGGATTTTAAACAAAAAGAAGACAAATTCCTTGAAGAGTTTTTAGACATAAAAAGGCTAAAAGAAAAGGTTGAAGATAGATTATACAAACAAGATCAGTCTGTTCAAACGGTTCACATGTTATGTAAACCAAAATTGTTTTATGATGAAAAGAACAAGGTAGCGATAGGCTACAAAAATCCCACTTATGTCTCCACCCGTGCCAAAGCAAGTTCAACCTGCCCTCTATAATGGTCATGTATTAGTCAAGTCCAATCATGCACCCCCTGTTGTACATGACTCAGAGGATACTCGTGAGATAGCTGAGATAACTAGGAAAAGAATGCTTGAGAATGAAAAAGCCCTCAAATGTGTGGAAAATAAGTTAGGATTGCCCCCAGATTACTCGAAGGAGAACCTTCTTGCAACCTTTGCTCCACAAAGAAATCTGACCCCAGAACAGATATTTTGGTCAAAGATAACAATCAGGAAAATGGCTGAGACCTTAGCTCCAAAACAATTTCGTAGCTTCGATGTGTATCACCCAATACTCCTGTCAAGCTTTGTCACCAGAAATTCTTCCAACTTAATGTCAAGGTGAGATTAATCTTTATGTACTCACAACAATTTTTACGGGAATTTGACAAAACTCGCAAACTGAATCACTCCATCAGGTCTTACAGAGGGGGAAAGAGGTTTTTTGAGCAAACAAAAAGATGTTCACTTACTGAAGTTATTCCTTTTTCAAAACTCTTAAAGAAACACTTTGTTGGAGTTCAAACAGCCTTGTTAAGGGAAGTTAAAGTAATGGAAGAAATTTTTGATCATTGAATAACTGAGGTGGACAAGATTATGCTAGAAAGCAATGTGCATGAAAATTGAAAAAGAAAACCTTATCATGAAATTGAGAATATGATTGATAATTGTTTGTCGACTCAACTGCTTGTACGATGTGGAAAAATCACGTTGTCTAGATCTTGAGCTGATATGTTCTAAAGTTCTGATGAGTCAATACTTATTTCAAAACTTGAAAGGGAATGCCTAAATTTGCAATTAAAGTATCAACATCTTCGAGAAAGTTTTGATAATAAAAATTCACAAGCTTCACAGGAAGCTCCTGATTTTAACTCATTCTTTAAGATCAAGAATCTCGAACATCAGATTCAAGAAAAAGATAACGTGATGTAGTCACTTAAAAGATCGAGTCGATAGTGTGAAGGACAAAGTCGTGTGCCTTATAATGCTATAGATGTCACTGCTCTTGTAGAACAAAATGATTGCTATAGAGTAGAGCTAGAAAAGGTCAAACAACATTACAAGGAATTGTATGACTCAATTAAGAGCGCGCGTGTTCACACAAGTGAAAAGACATCTACCATGTTGAATGAGATTGAGAGTCTAAAAGCTCAATTGCGAAGCAAAGAGCCTTGTTTTACTGTGGGACTATGTCAACCAAAAGTTCTTGTCCATGGCTGTTATGACTAGACGATTAAACCCATCCTCATCATTAAGACAATAAGGGTGCTCATTTATACCTATGTCCAAAACATCTTAGGGAGAGTGTAGAAACGGTTAGGAGATTGTAGGGAAGCTAGAGTAGTTAAAACCACTAGATAGTTCACTTAACTCATGCTTGCAATACACTAAGGTATTACAGGAATTGTTCGAATTGTGTGATTGGCACTTGCCCAAAAGTTTCATGAAAGAGATAACAAGGCTTCCCTTCTACCCTGTTACCTAGGAAAAAGCAAGTCTACTTTTAGGTGATGCACCAGGAACCTCAATCTAGCTACACCAGAAACACGAATGTGCACCAAAGGTTCAACAAACTAATGTCCATGTGATTCTTCTATCAGGAGTAAACACTTCACTGAAGCAAGCGGATCCAAGCCCTAGAGGCAATAAAAAGAAAAATAGGATCCCGCTGCTAAGACTGAGAATAAGAAGAAAGTTAGAGTCCCACCCTAGGACAATAAGTCAGTATGGGACAAAAAAGTGAATCGGGTTGATTCTAGCATTAGCTCTAAGCGTGTTGTAATTAATTCGAATTCTTTATCTGTGTGCAAAACGTGTAACAAATGTTTAAACTCTGCAAATCATGAAATGTGTGTTGTTATTTTTTGAGCTCTGTGAAGCTACCCCAATTTAAAAGTGTCTTGAATAACGGAAGCAGATCTGGAGACCAAAAGGCAAACTGTATGATAACAGTTTTAAAACAAGCCAAGCGATCGGGAACCAAAAGCAAAAATATCTGTATACAGTTTGAACAAGTACCAAGCAGGTTTGGAAAGCACGGGAAAATCTTTTGCTAATGTTGGTTATCAAATGGAATCCACAGAAGAAAGTCGCCTTAGGAAAACTTAATTGTGGTTATCAATGGAGACCCACAGGAAAGAAATTTGCCTTAGGCGAACTGTGCCCTTTTAAAACTAGCTTTATGTGCAAAGTTATATCTTAACAACTAAACACAGGAACCCAACACAATATTGGGATCCGAAGGTTTCAAAAACCCTAAAATTCGACTGTTTAAATGCAGGTGGTACAGTCATCCTTCGGTATCTGGACTAAACAGCTGTTCAAAAATTCGATTTAGAGGTCGAAATGAATGCTCCTGGTTTTAAAGCATCAGTTCAGGAACCCGAGCCTAAAATGTGGTTTGGACAAACAGTGGGCTCAACCCTCGGTTTTAATCAAATGATGTTGTATCACACCTGTTCAAGCCCTCGGTCATTCATGTCAAAAAGACGTTTGATCAATCAGTTTCAAAACCTCGTTTCTAAAATGTCACAAAGGCGTCTGCTGGCATCTCTTCAGGCCCCGTTCCTTAAAGAGAAGAAAGGTGTACGCTTCAGTGCGCTTTATCTTCAACAGAAGAGAAATCTTCTTGTTCTTGATCATTCTCATCAACAAGTTTCAGTCGTTAAGTGGATCAACGTAAATCAGCTGGTATCCTAATACACTAGATCAAAAATGGCAATCACATATGCAATTTTTGAAGGGGAGAATAGTGAATCTAATGTGATCAACACGGTTGAACTTGGTCTCTCAATGTGTATGAAACGATCGAATGTGAAAGAGATGTAAAAAAGAAGAGATGAACAGATCCTTCATTGCTCGGAGTGGTTACAGATTAGAAAGGGAAACCTTCTCTTGGATCTACAGAAGTTGCAAATGAATCCTATCTTCCGCATTTCAGTTGATATCTTTGTTAGGGCATTAACTACATCAGCAAATGTCCCTTCTATCTATATTCAGCTATTCTGGAATACTCTGACTCATGATGCAAAGACTGGGGTTTATAGCTTTCAAGTTGATGAGCACTGGCTTACTCTGAGTGCTGATCTTCTTCGGAAGGCCTTAAATGTCACTCCTGCAGACTCAGCTCACCCATTCGAGTCACCTCCAGCTGGTAAAACAGACATAACATACACAAGGAGAAGAGTTCCTTCAAACTGGTTGATGAAGATGAAGTTCAACCGGCTCCTGAACCTCATATGGATGATTATGAGTACAATCAATAACAGGTTACTCAAAGAGCTTGGAAGTTTTCTCAAGCATATGGTCAAGCACTGTTAAAGAGTGGCTATTCATAACCCTGCTATAGACTCAGAAAACTCCCTGTAGTTGAAGGTAGGGGAAAAGGGCAAGTGCTACAGATGTACAAGCTGCAAAGTCACTTCTGGAACTGCATAAGCCAAAGAAACAACGAATCATGGATTAATGCATATTCCAGAGGTGGATTATAGCATTATCATGATGAAAACTATTGGTCTTTGTACATCCTGAGATGCTCATCCACAAAGTTTGTTCGTGAAACTCTATCTCATGAAGATGCTGAATCTGGTGGTAATTCAGAAAAGATAAACAGTGAGACTGATACTGAAATTCTAAATTTTGGTGACGAACAAGGTTAGGATGCTTCTAAAAACAGTGGCTCTGAAGGAATGAACCATTGAACTTGATGAATACCAGGTTGGTTCAAACTACTAACAAAGGTATGTGGTCTTGCATGGACCAAAACCCTGAGCTCATGCAAGATGTCTTTCCTTGCTATAATTACCCTAACGGAGGAGCCTAGTTCGGAACCAGAGCCTTTCATGATTACCCCTGGCCAACTCAATTCATGGGCTCGCCCCAATCTCATGTCCCTGCAACTACAAACATTCCACCGACAGATAAAGATCTGGAGATTTTATTCCAACCGATGTTCGATGAATACTTTGAGCAATCTACAGATAGTGAACCAGTACCTACGGCTACTACGGCTACTGTTGTTAACGCGCCAATTGTTTCTACGAATACATCTGTCTTACAACGATTGCTCAAGATGCCCTTCTATAATCATTCATCGTCTTCCGTACAAGTGCATCCTCCAGTCTATTCTCAAGGTGTTGCAGTGGACAACAATCGAGACACCTCAATTACTCAAGATGACCTTCATCCCTCAGTTAACCCTGTTGCTGGAGAAACCTGGTTCTGCACAGTCAACATCAGGGGATGTTAGTTTAGCTGAACCCAACCAAGTGAATCAACACTGGTCATCTCAGAAAATAGGACCAATGGAATCACCCTCTTGTTATATCGTGGTAATCATTTATAATCCGGTATCCACCAGAAAAAAGTTTAGCTTCGATGCTTTGTGGTGCTGTGTCATACCCGTACTGTCAAAAGTCGTACCAAGAATTCAAATGGCCGTGAAAGTTGATAGCTAGTTTGTGCTATGCCAAGATGAAATTCACGAATTTTGATCGACTTAAAGTATGGGAACTTGGGTTCCACGCCCAGACTATGTAATGGTTATTGGACTCAAGGGATTTACAAAGTCTGCTTGATGAGTATGGTGATGTTCTGGAATAGACAAAAGCTCGGTTAGTCAGCAAAGGGATGTCGTCAGAGGACGGTTATTGATACAAGAATATGAAAAATCTATACCAGTTGGATGTCAAAACTGCTTTTCTGTATGGTGATCTTCAAGAAGAAGAATTCTTTGTCAGTCAGCCTGAAGGTATTGGAAGACCAGGATAATCCTACGCAGTTTATCGTCTAAGGAAGGCTCTTTATGGGCTAAAGCAGGCACCAAGGGCGTGGTATGACACACCATCAAAGTTCCTTTTGGCCAAAAATTTCTTCAAGGGTGCCGTGGATCCAACGTTATTCACACGCAAATCAGATGCGGATCATGCGGGATGTCAGGATTCGAGAAGAAGTACGTCGGGAAGTGCTCAGTTTCTTGGAGATAGATTGGTTAGCTGGTCATCAAAGAAGCAAATGAATGCTCTGGCCATTCAACAACAGAGGCAGATACATTGCAATGTCTGGCTGCATGTGATCAAATCCTTTGGATGATGATCCAGCTAAAGGACTACGGCTTTTGTTCAATAAGATTCCTATGTACTGTGATAACAAAATGTTCCATTGCTTTAAGCTGCAACAATGTAGCTCTCACGATTTAAGCACATCGGACATAGACACCATTCATTAGCGGAGCAAGTGGAAAATGGAGTGGTTGAACTCTACTTCGTGGAAAAACAAACTATCAACTGGCAGATATCCTCACAAAAGCTTTACCAAGAGAGCATTTCGAATTTACTCCCACGACTTGGGATGAAGAGGTTTATCATGAAACCCTCAAACGACTTCAGAAGGAGAGGATGAGGTAATTGAAGTGGTCCTCTTGTATCCTTTGTACATAAGTACATAAAAATAGACTTGGTAAATATTTTAAGTCATTTGGAATTACAAAATGGTTTGCAATTACTTCAAATTGCAACCCGGTTCTCATTTGAAGGAAAGATTGTCGTCTGAAAGACAACTGTTCCTAACAACGGGTAATTAATTTTACTCGGGCATGGATTACTTTATATCCATGCAACTTGGGATTAATGTCGTTTAGCGATTTTCTTAATTTGGAAGAGAAGTCTTCCTGTTGGATAACCAAATAAATTTTTCTTAATTGATTATTCAAAGTTATTTGTGTTAACACGGTGGTAAAAGATGGTTTGAAAATCTACATCCACGACATCTTGACACCAATCAATGACTACAGCTCTTTCAATAGAAAACGGGTCATCGATTGAGGGGAGAGTGTTGTTCAATTTTAATGTCTGGGTGCCGATTGGAAAGTGTAACCGGGTCTCGGAGAGACAAACGAAGCTAAGGAACCAAATCTTCAGAGCTCTCGCTGCATCAGCTGATGTTCCTTCTAGCGTTACAGAGACAACTGATACAACATCAACACTTCAACCACCACGACCTCCACTACAAACCTACAGTTCATCGAGATATTTGGTAGAAAGATAAAGATCTGAAGAAACTTCAGAAATCTCGATTGCTTCATTAGTGGAAGGCTCAGAGATATTGGCTACTGTCTAATCAAAAGAAGTGGATGATTTTATCATTCCAGCATTAAGGTCAATATCATCGGTAATGAAACATACATCTCGTACATTAGATGTTATGTGTACAGTTATGAATTTTTCATGAGTTTTCATTAAACTTAAAAAACAAGGCTTTTGAGTTTACGAAAAAATCTTTCCAAAATTTATATCTGGACTACTTAAAATGCCTCAACGATTGAGGGGGAGCATTAATATGTTCCAAACACGGCTTGTGAATAATAGGCACACTTTTCTCCCAATTTTATAACATATTTAAATCAAGTGATATCCAAAATGTCAAACGGTTTGAAATTTTTGATAAGGGGAGAAAATGTGATTAAAATATGTAATGTGATCATATTACTCAAGTGTATTCTCCACCATCATGTGCTAAACAGTTTCGAATACCGATGCACATGTTGAGGGGGAGCTTTTCTGAAATGCCAAAAACAATGGGTACTAATAACACTTTGATAGTTATATATAAGTACTGATTGAGTTTTTCAACAGTTGATTTTATGGCCAAGGTTGAACTGTACAAATAGAATGCCATGTATTTACTTTTATCGAAGTTATCAAGGATGGTAGGTTAGTACTCATTCCATGATCCTGCCAGAACCGGAGGGATCTACCCAGGAACAATCCACTAGTTAGTACAGAAGTCTTAGTATGATTGAAAGGAGTAAATGTGATGAACAAGGGATTGTGCCGTTAGATGGAGCTAGTACTGGAATATACCCACAAGGTGATAGTCATGGGACGTTCGGTAAGCACTGAAGGGGTTGAAGAATGAAAAAGAATTGTACGGATAAAGGGTGTAAAGAAAGAAGCCCTCCATACTTAGGCAGAATCCGGGTCATAATATGCTTGTCAGAATCACAAGTTGATTGCTGACATTGAAGACGACATCATGGACCCAGTGATGCAATGCACAACCCTTCCTAGCCATTCGAGTTTCTCTTGAAAGAAATTGTCTTTTGTACGGAGGACTAAACATTCAAACTACTGTCTCACTCACTCCGGAGGTAAAGTCGTATTAATTGTAAAGGTGGCAGTCAACTCAGCTCCGATCACTAATATCAAAGCGCACTTTCGAGTCTAGAGCAAGAAGATCATCCAAATAAATCTCGTTTAGGACACATTTCCATTTATCTTGTCTTTCACACACTGTGGAAACAAGGTTATCTTAAGGAGTCTGCATTAACCTTATGATAGTGCTCAGAACATTGAGTGATACTAAAAAATTAAAAATTTTTTTGTATTTCACATGAGATGCCCAGAAATCCTGCTTGAGCCAACATCAAACAAGCTATTGGTAGGTGACTTGTGCGATATCTACAAGAATCAAACTTGTGTATCTGGAAAGAAACGATGGTGAGATTCTACGTGATCAAACTTTGTTCCAGCATAAGAATTGACGGTTATTGAAATTTGAAACCATCAAAACTATCAAAGTGTTACAAAATATTTTCATAATTAACACTTAGACTGATTTTTCAAATCAATTTTCTCTTTATTGCTAACTGTTTCATTACAGGATCATTTAAAGATGGAGATGGAGATGGAGATACCGGCTTAGTAGTGTCAAGTGATTGACGAATGCAAACTCGACCTTACACTTGTTATGAAGTTTGAAGATATCATAAGGTGTCAAAGCTTCCGCAAACTTTTTATGTTTTATATTCTTCTTCACAAGTGCACATAGATGACATAATTAATAGATGATGAGAGATTAAGTTTGGCGATGATCTCACGGAAAGGCTTGATCAAAATCAAAAAAGTCAAAGTGAACAAAGCTCGATTTGTTATCCAAAAGGGATCACTACAACAATGTACTAGCTGGTAACTGCAGAATCAAGAGACTGCAAAGCTGTATAGCATTAAGTTTAGTGTTTCAAGGGTGACACAGTAGCGCGGAGTGCTGCAACATTTTTCTTCAACGTTCGTTCAAAAGAGGTGAGTAAAGTTTAGCCGGGTAATTCTTTACAACTGGAGGACAATTATTATCAGCTTTTCTTTTCACTTTCTTATTTGTATACAGCATGTTTCTAAAGCAGTAAAACTACTGATGCTTAACAGAGAATGTGACGCACTTGGTCTAAATGACTTCCCAACAGCAGAAAGGTTGCAATGTCATGGATATGTCCCTGAAACAGCACATTGGTCTGAAACAAGTAGATTCGCGGCCTTCACCTTGGTATGCCATAAAATCTGACCTTAACTATAACATTCTTACGCATCATTCATGCTTCAGTTAATGAGTTTTACTTTTATATATTTACAACCTTGCTCTTAAATCATTTTTATAATTTAATTGGTATGAAAGACACTACTCGCTCTTCCTATGAAAACTGTAACAAACCCCATTTGTGGATGTCTAATGAAAATTTCTAGAAGTAGTATGTATACTATTGAATGGATCAATTTCAACAGGCCAAACAGGTTAAAACAAAAGAAAAACTTAGAAATATAATGGTAAAAAGTTGTATGAAGTAGTAGGTGCAACATTAGCATATAAAAATCTTAAATCATATTCTTGATTATTACATAAGTAGATTACAGTCTTTTGTGATCCTGATTATGGTTCACGGGGGTGTGGTTCAGGGGCTGCGATTCGAGGGTTGTCGTTCAGGGGGTGTGTGGTTCAGCCTGCATGGGTCAGCGGGTGTGGTTGCGGTGTTTCTTTATGCAAAAATACACACAGCCCTTGCTTCAAGTTATAATGTTGCATAGCAAATCACACAAACCAAAAAAATATATTAGCAGGCTTTGTTTAAGGACTTATGCTATTATATTCATGCAGGTTCAGTTGCACAGTTGGTGACTAGGATGGCTATATTTCTGGGAGCGATGCCGATGTTATGTTGTTCTTTTTTGAAAACTTCAAAGTCTTTCTTTTGTTCGCTTTAAAGGTTTGCCAAAATTGTCATTGGAAGAGTATGAAATATGTTTTCTTGCTTGATCTGAGGACACACGATGACTACTATGAAACATTCGTATTTAACGAACAACTCAACCCGCGCTCTGCAGCGAAGCGCGAGTAGAAAACCTAGTTTCTTTTATTATGTCAGTCTCCACCGAACTTTCTTCTTTCTATGTTTATTACATATTTCTATGTAAATTTATGATGCACCAATTAAAAACAATTATAATATGTGTGAAGAGTGAACCCATGCTAAAAAGTATGATACATAAAATAAAATAGTACTGTAAATTATAAAAAGAACTTTTGCTACGGTTCCTCATCAATAATACACAAGGTTTCTTGACACACTAAATTTTTAATACTTTATTTATGGCACATTATTTTTTCATTCGTAAGCAGTGGCACATCAATTTCTTTTGACACATTTATATTGTCACATTAAATTTCTTGATACTTATGTAGTTACACACTAATATTTTAGTACATATGTAATGACACACTAAAATTGTAGAGCATCTTAGTGACACGCTATGATTATCACACTAATTTTCTTGATACATATATAGTAACACACTAAATTTTATGATACATTCGTAATGACACACTAATTTTTATGCAACACTTTTAGTGCTAAACAAGGTTTTTTTGACACACTTGTGGCGATGGAGATTTATAACACTACTAAAAAATAAGTTGCATTAAAGAATATTGGTACATGAAAAACTGATAGATGAGTAGTAATAAGAAATTTATAGGAGCTTTATTATTTAGACGTATGAATAAAAAAATGAAGCCGATATAAACCCTTGAAAGATTCAAACGAGCTTTATTACTTTAATGCTGAAAAATGGGATGGGGGATAAAGAGAAAATGACGACATGGAAAGAAGAAAATATGAGGAAGATGGTGATGATGAAGATGATTGAGGATTTAAACAATGAGAAAGATGAAAACAAATGGCAAAGCATGGTGTTGGAGATGAAGATTGAAGAAATTGTATGTTCAAAGAGGGAAATTCCAGCAAGAGTCTAGGACTAGGGTGGTCAAAGATACAGAAAAAGAGATACATTCGAAATTTCTCTTCCCTCCTATTGGCGGTCCCATATCGTGGGGCGGTCTCGGATTGATAAAGGGGCCGCCTGATGAATAATGGGGCCGTTTTGTGGAGAGAACAGACTTTTCCTAATTTTCTCCCTTAGAAAGTATCACATCTCATTCCAGTCAAAAATCAAGTAAATCTAAATTAACAATGCATCAATCATTAATCTTAAGTATGCAATTTCAATAAGTCTTAAGAAAATTAACATAAGAAGCATGCAATATTAACACAAATTGTTAACAAGTAAAGCATTAATAGGATGATAAAAATTTAAAAGCCCATGCCAGACAAATGGCGTTTTCACGAATAATATCAACCCAAGGTTTCATATGAGTTTGAATCTCTCGGGTTAAAATTTTGTTTTCACCTACGACAATGGTTTTCTTATTTTTGGTACGAGTCTCTTGACCTTGTCGAGGAACTTGAATAAGATACTTAATGACTCTTGGAGACGGAGGTTTGGTTTTATAGAGACCTCTACTTGGAACACTTACTGATAAATGGTCAAGAGACCACATTTCGGTGTTAGAGGCTTGACCTTTGAATGTGATTTTTAGAATTTGACCGAATTCCTTAAGAGTGAGGGAGAATGACTTATTTTGAATGACGAAGTTGACAACAAATTAACCCTCAGGATTATAGTTAAAGGTGAGTTGACAATAAAACTCGAGAACAAAGCGAGGTACAATTTGTTCGTTAATGTCTAACAAACAATCAAAGCCGATTGACTCAAACTTGGCACGACTATGACTCATATTTTTGAAGTTTGGACTTACAACCCTTCCCTCATGAAAGTACCGTTTTTCAAGGTTTGTCATTGTGTTCAGTATGGGTTGATTAAATTCATTTGATATTAGGGGTATGTAGTTTCGTGTCTAGTGTGTGCCTATATGCAACAAATGTGAAGCAACGATTAACTCGACCTAACCATAAAATCTTAAGAGTTAATCCAAACACTCCTTAATTTGATTTTGCTCAATTCCAAAACATTCGCAAAATACTTATGAAAAGTAATCTCGAAAATTTGTTCATGAGATCATTATGCATGTGTTTGAAAACGTTTTTAGGTTGTATTGACAATGCATAACAAGAATTTTATTATGTTCCTAACGTGAGTGATTTGAAAATAAAATTGGGGTTTTGTGTCTAAAAAATCAATTTTTTTGTTTAATCTTACTAATGTATGCAAATCCCTAATTCACGGTAACCATAGTAGTTTTCATTTGTACCTAGTAGTTTAAATTTCAAAATTGAAAGAAAAAATAAAAATCCCCAATTTTAATTTTTGTGCCCAATTCTTATTCCAGACTCAAATTGAAAGAAAATAGATGAAATAACTTACAATTGATGATCTTTGTGATGTTAGGATTGATTAGTAGTGTTGATTTGATCTTCAATTGATGTTTAAATGGTTGAATTTAAGTTTTGGTGGGTTTTGGGTCGTGGTTCGCAGCAACAGCAGGTAAGGGGGTATTTGTATTTGTGTTTTGAAATTTTTTGTTTAAATATTCCATATTATGATCTGTTGATGGCAGTCCCATATCTCTTAGCGGTCCTAAATATATTGGGAGGCGCCTATATGGGGGCCGACCTCAGTAGAGGGTTTTTGGACTATTTTTGATGAAAATTTTACGAAGAGGAGTGACGTTTTAATTTGCATTTCGCGAATTAAAGATGCTTAAAGTACTTCGGATGAAGTATTTAAGTTGTCACGACACGGAATGAAACACGGACTAGAATTGAGACAGAAGAAGGAGAAGCAGACTAATATGATTTATGGAATGTGTTCCATCATTCCTAAACCAAGATGTAGATAGTTAAACGATTCACGTTTAAGGGGTTTAGTAAGAACATCAGCGATGTTGTCGACGGACAGCACTTTTTCGATTGAGATATGTCCTTTTTGGACATTATCACGAAGAAAGTGGTGACGTATTTCGATGTGTTTGGTACGAGAATATTGCACCGGGTTTTTGCTAAGGTCAATCACGCCTTTGTTGTCGCACATGATGGGAACGTCGTCGAGTCGTACGTCGTAGTCGATGAGAGCTTGTTTCATCCATAATGCTTGTTGACATGCCTTTCCGGCGCTTACGTATTCGGCTTCGGTAGTGGATATAGCAAGAGCGGTTTGTTTCTTCGAGAACCAAGATGTCAAACAACATCCCACGAATGTACAAATACCGCTAGTGCTCTTTCGGTCCACATAATCTCCCGCATGATCAGAGTCAGCATATACTACGGTTTCTATGCCGGTCCCCTTAGGATACCATAATCCTAAGTGTGTAGTGCCTTTAATGTATCGAAAGATACGTTTAACCGCTTCTAGGTGAGAGGTTTTGGGAGCCTCTTGGAAGCGGGCACAAAGGCAGACACTAAACATGATATCGGGCCTACTTGCCGTTAGGTATAGTAAACTACCTATCATGCCATGATACTTGGTACTATCTACCGACTCACACTCTTCATCTTTCGTGAGTTTAGTATCGGAGGACATAGGGGTTTTCATTGGTTTAGAATCTTCTAGACCAAATTTCTTAAGCATTTCTTTAATATACTTAGATTGATTAAAGAAAATACCATCTTCCATTTGTTTAATTTGTAATCCAAGGAAGAAGTTAAGTTCACCCATCATGCTCATTTCGAACTCGTCATGCATGATTTTGGCAAAATCATCACACATGTCTTGACAAGTCGAACCAAATATAATGTCGTCGACATATATTTGAACAATGATGAGATTTGAACTTTTCTTCTTAGTAAAAAGAGTGTTATCTACCATTCCCATTTTATATTCATGTTTAATAAGAAAAGCTTTTAATCTATCATACCAAGCTTTGGGTGCTTGTTTAAGACCATATAAAGCTTTCTTTAATTTATAAACATGATTCGGTTTTTCGAAATCAATGAATCCCGGAGGTTGTGCCACGTATACCTCCTCATTGATAAAACCGTTCAGGAACGCACTTTTTACATCCATTTGGAATAATTTAAAATCTAAGGCGCAAGCATAAGCTAATAATATTCTAATCGACTCAAGTCTAGCAACCGGAGCATAAGTTTCATCATAATCGATGCCCTCTTGTTGGTTGTAGCCTTGAGCAACTAATCTAGCCTTATTTCGAGAAACAATACCGTTCTCATCTAACTTATTTCTAAACACCCACTTAGTTCCTATAACTGTCATATTCTTAGGTTGTGGAACTAACTCCCAAACGTCGTTAGCAATGAATTGATTTAATTCTTCTTGCATGGCGACTATCCAACTTTCATCTCCTAAGGCTTCATTTACATTCTTAGGTTCTATGGTAGAAATGAAGCAATAAAAGTTGCTTTGGTTTTGGGCTTGTGATCTAAGGGTTCTTTGGTTAAGGTTTCCTATGACATTCTCTAAGGGATGGTTCCTAGATTCCTTAATATTGACTACTTCATCAATCTCTAGAGTTTCATCCTCAACATTGTTTTCTAGATTTTTCTTTTCGATTTCCCTAATAGCTTCTTCTTCATCTAAGTCATCATCCACCAAGGGTGATGTCTTAGAGGGTGGAGGAGTTTCATCGAATGTCACATTGAGTGATTCTTCGATTTTCCTAGTGTGTTTATTAAGAATGATATAGGCTTTACTATTTTGGGAGTAACCTAGAAAGACACCTTCGTAAGACTTTGGGTCAAACTTGGTAAGGTAATCTTTAGTATTTAGAATGAAGCATTTGCTTCCGAACACTCTAAAACAAGATTTCATAAGGTGTTTTTCCTAGGATGGCTCTAATTAGGATTTGGTTAAGAATATATGTTGAAGTATCTACGACATTACACCAAAACTTTTGGGGTAACGATTGTTC
>BQNB010089821.1:0-2500 GCA_026074375.1 Tanacetum coccineum
CTTTCTTAGTCACATGCCACCTCAAGCTAAGGAGGTGGTGATGTGTTGATTTGCTTCATTGTGAAGTTATTACCTTACGGGGTCAAATTTAGTACCGGTAATTACTAATGTTAAGCCGTTAAGTCACAAAACTTAAAGTGGGGTAACATAAAAGTACTATGCTTATAAGAATGTTAAAGTTTAACGGAGTACGTAGACGTTGTTAAAACCTATCAATGTAGGTTTAAGTTTGCGTAAAATGTAAAACGTACAATGTTTACATAAAATAGTAAAATAGAAATAGTACATATGAAATATGACTATAAGAAAATAAATTTTATAGAACACCTAGACTAATCATAGTGTAATATTGTTTGTGATTTAAGCTTACGCGATTGAATTTACATAATTACTTATAAAAGTAATATCATTTAAAATCAAGATAATAATAAGTGAAAACGAATAGCTAAATATTCACATAAGTAAAAAGATAAAAATGCATTAAGCATGTAGATGACTATATTTAGTCGAGAGGCGGTTTAATACTAAATGTACATTTTATGATGTACGCGGAATAACCTATCCGAAAACTCATAAAAATAATAATTTAGGAAAATTTAAATTTATTGACGAAAGTCAGGGTTTAAATATTTACCCGAAGTTACGAATTGCTACTAAACAAGATCTCGGTAGGTGACTTGCAAGATTCTATATGAATCGGACTTGTGACAACTGGATATCGATTTGGTCCAGTAAATGAATTGACGACTTAATCAGAAAGATAGTAACTATCTGATTCACTCTTACCGTGTTGTCTGCTTTGAGACGCTCCGGTAACGAGAACGGCTAGTACAGCTGCGAAACCCTGTCAAGAAGATTCATATGAATTATATCTGATCACAGGCAGTATTTATACTAATTAACGGGGAATCGTAGTTATTTAAACCGTATTCGACGAAGTGACAAAGACACTTCCGTCCATATCTGTTGTTTATCACTAACGTTTTAAACGTAGATTTAAACGTCGGTGTTGCAACCATGTATCAGCGAAGTCGGATTCATTACCACATACTCATACTCGAGCTCTAAAAGTCAATCAGTTAGCATCAAGAGTGTTGATCCTAAAATACCTTAAAGATCTTCAAAGTCAAATCAAGAATTGTATTTTTGGGAGATTGTTAGCCTTATGTTCATATAAGTCAAACAAGAATGCAATAAGTATGAGTATGTCGGTCAAGAGCACAAGATGATCAAGGAATTCAAATCAAGATGATTCAAGTCAAGGAGATGATGCAAGATGAAAGATCTCAAGAACTCAAAGTCAAAAGATGAAGGCTCAAGATCATAATCAAATAAATAACACCAAAAGAATGTCATCGGTCGTATAAAGCATAAATGAACAAAGCCATTACAAACAAGAAAAGACAAAGACAAGACCAAAGAAGGCAAAGCTCAAACGTCATGTCTTCAACATTAGGGAAGATAAAGTCAAATCAAGGTAACCTCCATTAAGAACGTCAACGTTGGGGAGATCAAAGAAGACCTCAACATTAGGGGAGATTGTTAGCCTTATTTTCTATAAGTCAAACAAGAATGTTTACGGTCGTCTTTGTTTAGATTAAGTCTTGTAATGTAATAGGCTAGTCGAGATTAACAGGCTTGGACGTTAAGCTAATATTGTCCGTGTTTCGGGCTCAAAGCCCAAGATAAGCCAAGCCTGACCCAAGTAGTAAGCCCACACGCCACTTATGGCTCAAGGGTATAAATAAGACCCTCTCCACACATGAAGAGGGTGTTGGTTGCATTTGTCTAGGTGTAATCATACCAAACTCTCTCTTTCTTAATCTAATATTCTTCCATCTTTTTTCTACCTTTCTTCTTATTTCGTGTGCTTATTATGGGTATTGGGTAGCTTATTGTTGTGTTTAGATCTTAGTTATTTGGGATAACATTATGACTTATGAAGCGAGGCAAATAGTTTTTGTATACGTCTAGTGAAAAGCGACAAAAACCGAATGTTTCATGCCTAAAACGTAAATAGAGATTGTTAATGCAAACAAAACAATTACAAATAGCAACTACGGGGGTGTTTAGGATCATCTTCTGATCACGTTTTAAAAACATGAATAATTAATTTTTCATATTTGATTCTTTGCATTTTGAGAAGATGAAAACAAAGATATGATAAAGCATGTAGCTACTTGCTGCGCCATTTATTATATGCACATTACTAATGGACCCATAAAGAACTGTGTTGTCATCATAAGACATATAAAGCCTAATTTTTTATTTTATAAACTATTGATTAATAATTTTTAAATTTTAAATGCTCCATTATATTTAAGCCCGTCAAACAAGACTATCAAAGTTACAGAGTACTACGAGACGAGCTCAACATTTAAATTTAATTGTATATTTTTCCCTGAGTTTCATTTATTAATATCTTAATTATGTTAAAAGACTTTAAAAACATTTTTTTTAGTTTAAACAGAACAAATCAATTATATATCATGATGTCCAT